>CAJVRM010000148.1:76767-87697 GCA_911693285.1 Hymenoscyphus albidus | reverse complement strand
CCCCCTCCCCCCCTACCACATCCACCGATTTTTCTTAAGGACGATGACGATTTACCACGGTATACCTACTTCGTCCCAGCCTCCCAGGCGTAACAAAAGTTAAAGACTAGTGGATTATAGGGTGTAAACCCCACTAATGTTTAACATTTGTTACGCCTAGACCGGAGTATGTTCTTGGAGTCCTTGGAAGGCCCACAAGGAGTCCCAGTGGGAGCGGGCGTAGATAAGGTATCGACAACCGGTTGTCGATACCTTATCTACATTTTTGTATATGCTCGGTTGTAGACACCCTATCGACAATTGTCGATACCTTATCTATAAACGGTTGTCGATAAATAGTTACCAAAATGTCTAAAGTTGTCGATAAATTATAACTTTTTTCTACGTAGTTTTACACCTATTTCTGTACTTATTTTTATACTTATTTTTATACTTATTTTTATACTTATTTTTATACTTATTTTTATACTTATTTTTATACTTATTTTTATACTTGTTTCTACACTTTTACGGCTCGAATCACTTACTTAAATTAAGTATATACAGAGGTTATAGGTAGGGACAAAAAAACGACTAAGTACACTTATAGGTAGGGACGGGAGGGAGTTAAAAAAACGACTTAAGTACACTTTTAGGTAGGGATAGTAGGAACGACAGGTAGGCAAAGAGAGGGCGGGGGAAGGGCAGTAATATGTAGGCAGTACTCGGTAGTACTCGGAAGTACGTGCGTAGTAGGATCTACGTACTTAAAACTACAATAAAAGTCTATTCCTAGCTACCGGACCGACAAAAGTACTTAGCGAAATCGAGAAAACTCGTCTTGTACCTAATAATAAAAGTCTTGTAGAGAACGCTATAGGGATAAATAGACGACTATTAGAAGCTAATAGAACCTTTTATAATTTTTATTTTTTTTAAAAAAACTTCCTCTAAATAATCGGTTGTATATAAAGTATCGACTCCCGGGTGTAGATACCTTATCTACACCCGCTCCTACTAGGGTAAGCGAAGCGAATTAATTCTTAGTTGTCGATATAGTATCGACCGGGTGTAGATAAGGTATTGACTAGGAGTAGATAAGGTATCGACTTTTCTGCTCCTACTAGGAGTATGTCACGAATCACGTGTTAGCATGTGACGAGTGAAGACCAGGCGGCGTCCTGACAGGTTAAGCACTATCATGCTCTTATAGCGAATAGGGATCGGCTAGACTAGCTAAGCGATCCAAGGATTTCATTATAGTCACGTGACGGATCTTTGGATCTGGATGGATCTTGGGGATCCTAGGATCCAACCAGATCCATGAGCAAGAAGGTTCTATATAACACTGGCATGTCTGCCATTAGATAGGAGCTTCGTGCTCAACTTAGTTATCAATCTTATCATATTAGTTTGACATCTTTGATACAAGTAACGAGTTCACTTCCAAGTGAACAACCCGATAGTCTTCTTCTTATCATAGCATACCAACCAGCGAACACCCAGCCAAGTTTAGTTAGCCAGTTTGAGTATTCGTTACAGAGTATCCACGGGACTATAGAGTAAAAATAGCTCTTGTACTCCACTAGCTAGTATTATAAGTAAGAAGTTTCTTTTAGAACATACACGCTATAACATTAGGGTAATAGAGCCCTAAGTAATAGTACATGAACCTGGTAGCGTATCCGATAGTAAAAAAGCGGTTTAATTCCTAAATTTTTAGAATACTCGTATAGCTTGGAACGCTCGGTAACTAGAATTCCTTTCTATTCTATACCTTCCCTCTGCAATAATTCCATTCCTTTTTTCAAGATTTCACTAGAATCTTTCCATTCTGGAGGTAGGTAGATATTCTATAGAATATATGGAATTTCTAGATGGAATTTATTATATGACTAGGGAAAAGTCCCTTTACTCTAGTAGGCTAATAGGAAACCCGTATTTTACCCTCTAGGAACCGTGTTAGGAAATACCTAATACTCCTGCGCGAGACGGCCCGGGGTATAAAACCTTCTCTAACACACACTTTTCCTAATACTAACAGTGGGCGCGAAACCTTAATTCCTACTAAAGATACCGTTCTCTATTTACTTATTTACACGTTTACTTATTTGTAGGTAGGGGAGGGGGAGAGAGGGGGGAGGGGGGTAATAGGGGTATAATAGAAGTAGAGACTTATAGAATAGTAATGTAGGAAAGTGCTTATAAGGAGGGAGAGGGATAGGTAAAGATAGCTAAGTACTTATAAGTAGTTTATAAGCGAGGTGAATGTAACGAATACTCAAACTGGCTAACTAAACTTGGCTTGGTGTTCGCTGGTTGGTATGCTATGATAAGAAGAAGACTATCGGGTTGTTCACTTGGAAGTGAACTCGTTACTTGTATCAAAGATGTCAAACTAATATGATAAGATTGATAACTAAGTTGAGCACGAAGCTCCTATCTAATGGCAGACGTGCCAGTCTTATATAGATCCTTCGTTCTCCTTAAGTCACAAAGTCGACAACGACTTTGTCGCCCTGCATATATCACGTGACCCTCCACATGTGAAATCCTTGGATCGCTTAGCTACTCTAAGCATCCCTATTTGTTATAACTATCCTGATGTGCCTGTCCTGTCGGAACGCCGTCTGGACTAACTCATCACATGACGCGGGGCATGCCCTTTAGCACGTGATTCGTGACACGGCGCTGTAGAACTTGTGGAAAAGCTGGTCATAACGCGCGAACTTGTCAAGAAGTTATAGATATATCTAGTTCGTCAGATATAGAGAGCGATAATTATTTTAATATATTGTGGTTGATTTATTTAGGTGTAAAGTTCTGTGCCAAGAAAAAGTGATCGACTCGGTGATATGATCGACTCGCTGATAAACCACGTTATATAAATATATAAATAAACAAGTATTAAAAGTAAAGGTAGTCTATATATAGAAGATACTAACATAATCTATAACATCTATATAGCCATTATAAAAAGGCTCTATAATATAAATAAATACCTAATAAAGAACTTAAATTATACTAAAACCCTCTTAAAAGTTAATCGGAGAGACTATTAACCCTCTATCCTAGTTACATCCCTAGATTCCCTACTTTTTAATACCTAATTAGAATAATATTAGGAATTTCCTAAGTCCTGTGACGGTTCTAACCGTCACCACCATTCGGATCACGTGGTCTCGCTTAGCGACCCACACCAAGTATTTAGATCGAAGCTCTCTCGAGCTCTCCTCTTCTCCTCAGCTTAGAATCTTTGTTTAATTGACAGTTCTACGATTCCACAACCTACACCGTGGGCCTTGCGTACGTGTCGTCACAAGTCCTAACGGTATTAGATAATACCTAATACAGAGTTCCTAGAGAACGGGATTTATCTTATAGAAAAATATTATATAAAGCCCCCCCTCCTGTCACGAATCACGTGCACACGTGATAAGTGAAGATCAGGCGGCGTCCTGACAGGTCAAGCACATCTATAGACTTATAGCAAATAAGGGATCGTTTGGGCTAGCTAAGCGATCCAGGGATTTCCTTAGGTTGGAATCACGTGACCAGCGACATGGCCGACGGGTCGACCGTGTCGGCCATGGGCGACTGTTCGACCATGGCGACCATGGGAACGAGGGTTCTATATAATACTGGCACGTCTGCCATTAGATAGGAGCTTCGTGCTCAACTTAGTTATCAATCTTATCATATTAGTTTGACATCTTTGATACAAGTAACGAGTTCACTTCCAAGTGAACAACCCGATAGTCTTCTTCTTATCATAGCATACCAACCAGCGAACACCCAGCCAAGTTTAGTTAGCCAGTTTGAGTATTCGTTACACCTCCCCCCTCTAACTACTCTACAGTATACGGAGTAATCTAGTATAAAGAGTATTTATGGTTAATTATAAGGTAAGCTAGTTTCTAATACATTTCTAAACCTTCTACCTCTTAAACCATTCCCCTAAAATGAAACCAAAGCGTACTTTCCATTCCTGCCTCCCTATTTCCAAGATCTAGTACGAATTGAAGCCTATCTCATCCAAAAGAGAAAAGTAGATAAGGTACCAGAAATCTCTTTATCCCATTAAATACAAAAAGAAGGGAGGAAGATTGGGGGTGGCTTGTATTTGTGATTGTGATTTTATTACGATGAGGATTGTAAATGTAGGTTTGATGGAGATGAGATGAGGTGCGATGATGGGATTAGAAGAGATTGAAAGATTGGAAATTAGATGAGGTGCGATGATGGGATTAGAAGAGATTGGAAGATTGGAAATTAGATGAGTGGAGTGGATGATATCAATTTTTGGAAAAATATTTGTCATGTTTAAAAAGAAAGAATGAATAGGAAGGGAAGAGAAGATATTCTTCCTAGATAGATAGATAAATAGATAGATAAATAAATGCCAAAAATGCACGCGCAGAATAACCAACCACCCACCTACAATAGCATACGACAAAGAAGGAAACCCAACGAATCCTATCCCCCCATTCTTCCCCTCACTCCCCCCGAAAGACCCTCACCCTCCCTCCCCCCACAAAAGAACAAACCAAACACACCATCCCCCATCCCCCCACAAAAAAACCCCACAAAAAAACCCCCTAACAACTCCTCCACCTCACCCCCGTAACCATCGTCACATTCCCATCCACACTATCATCCGTCAGGACACCCTGGGCCCCCTTCACACTCGCCACGAGATTAACACTCGTCTTGATATTAATAGGCAGGTCCGCGCCGCAGGGGGACCAGATGGTCGAGGTGAGCGTGAGGTCGTCTTCCACTTTGTAGTCTTGGAGGAGGGGGCCGGTGAAGGTGGACTTGGTGGAGACTTGTGTTGGTTCTGTGGAGTGTTAGGTTTTGTTTTTGGGAGGGTTTTCTTTGGGGGGGATAAGGGAAGGGAGATGGGAGATGGATTGGGGTAAGAGAGAGGGGGATGAGGGGAATGACATACGACCACTAAAATAATAAGTCGCCTCCTGCGACCCCGTGACCCCCTTATCCAGGTTCGCAAACCCGCGATACAGGGTTTTCATGATGGAATACTGGAAGCCCTGGGGATAATGCAGGTTCAAATTGATCTGGCAGAACTTTCTGGATTCAGCGGCGGCGATGCCGGGTCCGATTTGGGCGATGTAGGAGTCGAAGATGAGGGTGAAGCTATTTTTATTATTGTTAGATTGTGTTTTGTGTTTTAAGAAAGGGGAAAGGGGGTAAGGGGGAGAGGAAGAAGGGAAGGGGGTATTTACACAGTCCTATCCGCACTCAAAAACTGCCCTACACTCCCCTGAGGACATCCCGATCCTGAAGTGGTGATTCCAGAGACGGTCACTTGGTGGGGTGGTGGGGTGGTGGTTTGTCTGGTCTCGACGCGTGGGGCGGCAAGGGCTGCCGAAGCGAGGGTGAGGAGGGCGAGTGGGGTGATATGCATGTTGGATGGTTGATGGACACGTGAAGTGACTTTGGAAATGGTATATATGAAATGGAAAGAAAGTGAGTGTGGGGGTTGGAGTAGGAGAAAGACTAACGAGGAAGGGATTGTCGGTACTTTTATACTTGGATATGCGTGGAATATGCGTGTGATAGGTAGGGTAACTCGAAAGAGACCATGTAGAGGAGAAGGAATATTCTATTCTGTACAGGGACGATACGGCTATGCCATCAGGTTACCCTCGTATTCGATAATCGATGGAGATGCGTGGTGTATGACCGCATGACGGTTTGGGTTGAAGGCGTCTCTCGGTGTGGAAGTGCGTTTCAACATTACTACCCTCAGCTGTCCAATGATGAATTTCTCGGAGTCTGAAAATGGAAAGGTTGTGAATGGTCATTTCTTTTCCGGTGGCGTGCATGTGTTTTGTTTACTTGGTATTTTCAGGTACAAGGAAAGGTAGTGAGTGAAGGAGGCAGTGAGGAATCGATGATTCCTCAGCTATCGTTATTGTGCAACGGAGCGGAATTTTCAGACTGATTGAGCATAAGTCTGGAGTCAGCTGTAGACAATTATTAAAACGTAATGCTTTAAAGAGTTCATGAAGGAATATAGTTTCAGTGTTGCAGTATTTACTCTCAGCAGTAAACTTGATACAGTCAAGGCAAAGGATTGCGCCTTTGGATAGACGAGTAGCGCCAATTCGATACCAAGAGTCATCGTCAAAAGAGGTGCTTAAGAAAACCCGGGATCTACAAATAGCAGCTGAAAGCCATATCTCCGAGAGGCACAAGCCTTGAAATACAAGATGAGGCACCACTCGTTGAGCAAGTTGAGTCCAATATCTCTCCGACATAGTCAGGTACGCGTATCTCGTGATCGTAGTCAAGAGATTCAGCCACTTGCTGCCATGAATTGACTTGAGATATTGGGTAGACAACAATGCAACAGGGTTATGCAGATATATCATAACAACATTGATGACACCGCAAACGTTGCCGCAACAAGCAAATACTTGCAAACTTTCTGTTGGTCAGCAGAGCGACTGGCTCTTTATTGCAGCCAGGCAACAGCAGCAAGAGGGGTTTGGTAAGCATGGAAGCAGGGGAAAAAGAAAGTATTTGATAGAAGAGTTGCAAAGTGGGATATGTAGGAGGATCTGCCGACTCCAATAGTCAATTTTCAACGAGACAGAGGGATGGGATGAATGGATGACCGGGCTGGATCCGCAAGGTAGGGCTTCCTGCTGCGGATGGCAACCGAGCCGTGCCCTAATTGATGACTGATAATCAATAGGATTTCTGAAGAATATTAGTACTGTCTAGAGCAGCATATCCCAAAGCAGAATGGTTCCTGGCGCCACACGTCATCAAATAATGGAATATTGAGAGGGATGCGTATATGCCACCATCCCAAGACCGTGGTCGAGCCGAGTTGGGACTGGATCTTTGTTGAAGGGTGTATGGATGCCACGTTGTCTATGAATACTCCGAGCCGTTGGTCGTCCCATTGCAGCATAGTGCAGTATGTACGGGTACTTAGCATAGTGGTAAGGATTGAATCCAAAGAATCCGGTCAGTCGAATCATGGGATCGCCATATATTGAGGTGCACGCAAGCTGATGGTTACACCTGCAGGAGCAACTCCTTCGTAACCCAAAGTGGCAGTAGTGGATTTTGATGGAGAGATGCCGCAATGCCGGTGACGACGTGGTGGATGATGATTGATTTGAAGTCGAAAAAGAAAAGCCGTCGTTCAGAGTACGATGGGGATCATGAGTACGGTGAGTACGGAGGGTTATGTGAGTATGGACGATGAGTACGATGTGTACTACTGTCTATGAGCTGACGTGAGAGGCAGAGGCGGCATCGACTGAAGGCGGTGGTTAGTGCATGTAAGAGTAGCAAGAGCCACCTAAAGGGAGGGGGTATGGGGGTATGGATGCATGAGCCATGCAGGTGAGCCATGGGGGTACTGTACGGTTAACTCGGGACTTGTAGGTGCGGGTACGTAGGTATGTACGAGTGACACCTGCAAGGCTACTCTAGGTATCACAGCACTTCGTACCTCCATCCTCTCTTCGCCAAACACCATGCCAACTATCTACTCATATACTCCATCCTCTACCAACACTTTGTCAGTGTGGATAGCGACAACGACAGCGACAGCGATACTGTACTCAGTTTCGGATTGCAGCTGAGTTCAGGATGAGGTCTATCCATGCTGCCTGCCCCTGCGACTGGGCAGGTCTTGCGATACTTTCCATGTGGCGGACCTGACGAGCTCTCTCGGAAAGGCGGCAGCAGCAGCAGCAGCAGCATCAACTCCATCCTCCCATTGAAGCGTCCGACTTCAGCTCCAGCTCCAGCTTCAACTAAAGCTCCGATGTCTCACGAATCCCTCATCTCCCGACCGGTGGCTACCAACGACCCTTACGATGTTGCCTGGGTTCAAGGTCGAACCATCCTCATCACCGGAGGCGCTTCCGGAATCGGGGCCGGCTTGTTCAGAAAGTGGGCGGAAAATGGCGCAAACATAGTCATCGGGGACATCAATGACAAGCTGGGTGAGGAATTGGTGGCTGAGGTTCGAAAGACAACGGGAAACCAACATCTTCACTATATTCACTGTGATGTGACCAATTGGCTCTCTCAGGTCCATTTCTTCAAGACCGCCAAGCAGCTCAGTCCAACTGGCGGTATCGACGCCGTCGTTGCAAATGCTGGCATCACGGACGGGAATAAAATTTTCGACAAGAATGTGCATGACTATGAGGCTTTGGAGAACCCTCCTGCACCTGTTTTCAAATGCCTAGACGTCAATCTTACTGGTGTCATGTACACGGCGAAACTTGCTATATATTATCTTTCCAAAAATCCCGAATCTAGCAAGGCTAGCACTTTGGTGACTCCAGCGCCAAACACAAGAGACCGTCATCTGTTGTTGGTGGGATCCATTGCTTCGCTGGGCTCTCTTCCGGGCTTAGTGCAATACAATGCCTCGAAACATGCTGTGTTGGGATTGTTCAGATCTTTGAATACCACGTCTTTTCTCAATGGATTACGGGTTAATATTATTCTTCCATATTTCACGGATACCCCCATCCTACCAGTTTCTGCAAAACTTCTTCTGGCAGGCGGGGCGATGGGTACACCGGAAGATGTAGTTGAGGCTGCGACAAGATTAATGGCCGATACGAGGTTGGTTGGTAGAGCTTTGGCAATTGGTCCCAGAGCTACGGTAGATAAAAATGGACATTTGTGTGAAGCCAATGTACCTGGGTCAAGAGAAACTTCTGTTTGGGATATTGATGCACTGGACTTTTCTGCCACAGGTCAGTCGATGTTTATCTCATAGGCTCATCACGACTAATCTGTTTTTATAGAAACATTCACCAGGAGATTCGTTGGGTTATTGACTCAGATTGAGAGAACTCGAGGGTGGGTTGGCTTGGTGAAAGATATATTCAGGGTATTGTTGAATCCCTTTCGAGGTTTGTGGCAGTGATGAGCAATCTTTGCTTCCTCTTAGCACCTCCACCATTTGGAAGTTGGATTTCGATATACCCAGAAATCTGTAAGTGCATTCTCGAATAGTGACTTGGATCATCCAAACATTTGGGAACGCCCGATATCTGTTTATAGCTATACTCTATAGATCTTCTCAAAAGTCAATTATTCTAAACCTTCAATACGACCTTTAACCATTGGAGCATGCGATGGACGGGTACTTAAACTCCTATAAGAGTTCAGTAATGTCTAGTGGCTGCTATTTAAACCTACCTGTCGCGAATTCCTTTTTCTTAGGTAGGGATTCTTAGCTTTCTATACCTTTTACATCGCTCCTTCCTTACTATGTTTATTGTGCATCGCTGTCGATGCTCCATTCACCTCCTCGCTCCTTCCTATATTTCTTCACATCAAGATGATGCTTAGCAATGCCCTTCTATCTGCTTTTCGCTCAACATTGGCAAGCTGCCTGCATTTTCATACAACTGCTTTCAAGACCAGCTTTACAAAATTCTACTTCGGCGCGTCAGCTATCTACCAAACATGTCCCAAACCTGGCAACGTCCTCGTCTCTACGACGATCCCTTCACATCCCCTCCATACCCTCCCAAGGACAGTGCCTTCAGATGGGCAAGCAGAGTAGCGCGGCCCTCTCCCTCGTCCCGCTTCTCAAGCTGTCGCCTCTCCCCAATGCGTATGATCATCTTTTTAGTCGCCGTTGCTACAGTTGTACTTATCAGAGACCACATACCAAACTTTTATCGGAGTGTTATGCGTCAGGTTAGTAAAGATCCTTTATAAAGTCCAAAGTATGACTAATTTGCAGCTAGCATCCCACCTCCTCGCTTCCAAACCTAACAGAACTGCCCTTCCTCGCCTTCCCCTCCCCCGAACTAACACCCTACCGCCTCCCTGATCGCAGCGATACCTTCACCACCTACAAACATCGAGAGACATGTAACATCTCGTCTCTCGATCTCCACACCCCCTTCAGCCCGCTGTGCGCAGATAGACAATCAATGCTAACTGCCATGGCGTCCGGGGGACGAATCGGAAATGGAGCCCCGTATATGCCGAGGGATTGTGATATGAGGTGGTTTACTACCGAGGAGGTGTGTGAGATTCTGGGGCGCTTTGAGAGGGTTGTGCTAGTGGGGGATTCGATGTTGAGACATGTTGTTGGGAGTTTGAATGTTTTGTTGCGGAAGGATTTGGGGTATGGGGCTGTGACGGATTGGAATTTTTCGGCGATGGAGAGGTAGGTTTTTTGTTCTCCTTTTATTCCTTTTCCTGATAAGATTGATATAATGGGGGTGGTTTTACTAATTACTGGGGGTGTGATAGGAAACAGTGTTTCTGTAATGAGCAGTTTGATGTCAAAGCCTGCTCGGTCCAGGGAATTTATTCGACGGACGATGTCTTGAAGAATGATCCTCTTAGCTTATCATGTTCCAACAAAATCAATCTAATCAGTAAGATTACATCTCCCTCCACTCCCGCAGTCTTTTTAAACTAACTCCCACCAGTGGAACAAATCAACACCTTCCCCATCCCCCCCGAAGAACTCGCCCGCCTTAAACTCAGCGTCGGCACCACCTCCCGAACCCCCAAACCCAAAGCCTTCATCCTCGGCCACGGCCTCTGGAACAACCTAGAGCTGCAAAAAACCGTCTCCTGGCTCGACGCCGTGCTGTCCGTCATCCGTGCCGAGCCATCATCATCTTCTAACTGCCTCTTCCTCACCCCCAGCGCGGCAGGACGTGAGAAACCCGATGAATGGATTGTTTCTCAGGGCAACAAGGCGCTGGTCTTGTTTGAGGAAGCGACGGGAATCGAGGCGAGGAAGAGGGGTGTGGAACACCTTGGGACGTGGAATATGAGTATTCAAGCACGTAAGTATGATGGGGTACATCTTGATATGAGGGGGAATTTGGTGAAGGGGATGATGGTTGTGAATTGGTTGGATTGGATTGGGCGGTGATTTGGAGGGGGACGGGGGTGTTCGGGGGTGTTC
>CAJVRM010000148.1:9961-76675 GCA_911693285.1 Hymenoscyphus albidus | reverse complement strand
GGGTGTTCGGGGGTGTTGGGGGGTGTTATTGTTTTATGGTGGTTGGATGTATTGTTAAATTATTCATCTGACGTATTGAACTTTTTTTCCTTCTTCTTTTCAGTTGGACGTAGGTATCAAAGAAACGGATTAGTTCATTTTTACTATGATTTTGAGAAAAGAACCTTTTTCTCAGCGCTTCACCTATGGGCATTCGATATATCACATCTGGAGTTTGGTGGGGAATTTGGGGAGGGGGAAGGTTTAGGGACTGGAGGGGGAGGTTAGGGGATGAGGAAGGGAGGGGAAAGGAAAGCTTGGAGAGGCAGGTGGTTAGCGAGGGTGATGTATAGTAATAAATAACTTCGAATTTTGAAGAGGATAGTAGTATATTTAGGAACCCTTGCCTACAAATATATACTACCTAATTAGGTATATCTCAAAATGAAACCAAAGATTCATAATCATTACAACAGACCTCCTATTTATAGTCTCGCTTATAGTATTACGAATTACCTTCCTACCTCTTACGTCCCGTTCCTATTAAAACGTATCCCCTGCTTATATCCCAATATCATAATATCGCACGTCCAAGTCTTATTAGATATTGTTTCTCTTTTAGATAGGTAAATCTCTTAGGTTTATAGTATTTAGTTATAGAAATGGAATATTGGAAAATTAAAAGCCACGAAGAAAGTCATTTTTAGTATTCTACCTCTTATAGGTGTTATGAAAGGTATTTCTGGTTATAGCTAAGGGATAATTGATTTATTTATAGTGATTGCACTGTAAAACAGAAGATGTAAAAGTACGTTAGAGGCATAAGAACAGAAATCACGAACAGTAATAGCGGGTCTCCTTTGGAAATGATGCAACTCCAACAAACCCTAGGTAGGTAGTAACGAAAAAGAAAAACCTTAGTTTAATTCACAAAAAAGTCTATAACCTATGAAACTTTTCATCATTCATTATATACATTGGCACATTGCTTTTCCTCCCTTCAGAAAACTATCAAACCAACCGATTTCAATACGTCCTTTTCCCAGGAAATCTGCAAACGGAAAGTATCAAGGTAGTAAAGAAGCATAATTTTCAGATGCATCAAACGAAAGCGCAATCTAGTCAACGGTATCATGATGGGATACCTCCACCTCCTCCGTCTGATCAGTGCCATTTCCGTTCGTCATCTTTCCACCACCAGCCACTCTGCCTGTTGTGTTGCCAGCTTTCGCCTTGTCTATTGAGCCCCGAATGGCAATTTGAATGCTCTGGAAATCTGCTGACTTAGGCTTCAAGTTTTCTTTGTCGCTGTCGCTGCCCTTCTCCTCCTTGATACCCTTCTCCTCCTTGATACCCTTCTCCGCCTCCACATCCTTCTCTGAATCCAGAAGTTGAGCACCCTCCGCCTCTCCCTCCGACTTCTCAGGAACCTCATGAGCCTTCCACTCACTTCCTGGTTCAACATCCTCTTCCCATCTTCTCAATCCACCATCGACACCATCATCGCCCTCTCCACCAATAGTAACAGTCTTGAACTCAGGATTCATATATTCAGCAACAGCAGAAACCTCATTGAACCAGTCGATGACGGTTTTGTAGCCCTTGGGAAGCATCAACTCGCTGTAGTATGGCTCGTTGAGACTGAAACATGGACATCCATGGGCAGGGATACGTTTCGTTCCTTGCGGTCCGGCGAGGAACTGTCCACATGGTTCGTCGGAAACGAAGTATGCTCGACCACGCTGGGAAGATCGGTTAGTTATATGCTCTGTTATGTTATGTTAGCGAAGAAGAGGAAGTACGAACCTCATCCAACCATTTTCCAAAGTCGGCATTTCTCATGTCACCAGCATGGTAGTACGTAGCCAACGCAGCAAAAGCCGTAACTCTACTCCCCCACTTCCCAAAGTTCGCAAAGTCATCCATGAACTCGGCGAACTTGACAGCACCTTCAGAGACACCAATGACATTGATCTTCGCGGCAGGATCACAGTACTCATCAATCACCTTGTTGAAGATATAATTAACATGCTGAGCCGCGTCTCGATTTTCCGGAATCGAGTTCTTCTCCGCATCGAATCGAAAAGGAGGCTCCACCGCAGTCTTCTGTGGAAGAGCAAGCCAGCTTGTTTGAGTCATCGCTCGATTCAATCTTCGTGACCATCGTAGTTGACCCATGTTGGCCAGGATGATACCAGGGCATTCATCGTTGTCAGGGAAGGACTTTTGGGCTTTGATGTACTTGACGAGGTTTATGACAGAGCCCTCGTTGATTCCTCCTTTTCCGCCAATAATGCGATGTGCGAGAACGCCAATGTCTTGGGTATGCTCGTAGAAAAGGACAATGACTCTCTTCTTCGTGGCAATGTCGCCTGACATGTAGATCGGCAGATGAGGTTGTTGGAGGGTTGCACCGAGGGGGAGGAGAAGGGGACCAAGGCCGAGCGAGGAGAGGCGTTGGGCGATGAGCTTGCGGATGACTTCTATATCTTGTCAGGTTTGCAAGAGATTGGTGGGGAGTGAAATTACCATTCATAGCCTCGCGTTGCATGCAATTGTAACGATCATTCTTGGTCAAGAAGAATTTGAAGTAGGCTTTGGGGTTCTCAATGCTTCTGATCTCATCATTTGGAGCAATGAAGTATCTACGGATTGTTAGCTTCAAGCGCAGGGCGAATCATTGAGGGATGATGATACCCAAGCTCTTTCATGTCAGCCGGATAGACGGCGTCTTTGGGAAGACCAGCTGCCAGTCTGCGAAACATGTTGTTGTTGTTGTGGTATTCTTTTGTGGTGGTCTGGTGGCGTTGTGGTGGTGGTGATGGGCGGAGTTTGCTGTTGTGGACAAGAGAAGAGGATATAAATCGACGCGGCAGTGTTGAAGACCGCTGGGAGACGTGGTGAAGCGAGAATTGACCTTCCTATAGTCTTCAGATATAGAGATGCTGCAAGAGATGCCGATGCCGGTATCGGTGAATTGGAGTTGAGAATGTAGAAGGTGAAGCTTCCCTTATACTATATGTAAATTGAAGAAGCTGTTTGCTTGATTGAGGCGAGGCAGTGAGAGTGGACTTGTTTGTCGGCAACCCGCATGAGAACAACAATGTTGGAAGGCACAATTCAGACAACCTAGATGGAAAGAAAATCTTGGTTATTTTACGTGTATCCTTGAATTCTGTTTGGTCAAGCAGCTACCGTCCCAGAATATGGATTGTTCGTGGCGTCGGTGGCCGTTCCGACTTCCATATCAATATAGAGTGCCTTGAAAACGTGTACTATACAATCATGTCAATCAAAGCTTGCTAAACTGCTATGTTCGTGAATCCTCCGGTGCTTCTCCGAGTCACAATCGTCAACACTGAACTCGACAGAAATACGCAACTTGGTTTGTCCGAATGCATTGCTTCCCAAACTCCCAATCCCATCTATGAACAGTCCCTCCCATATTTTAAACTTCTCTCCCGCCCTCATCCCGAAACTACCAACTGGCCTTCTTCACACCCGGTAACTTCCCCGCCAGAGCATTCAATCGGAAATTATACTGTGGTCTAGTCAGCACATTGCTCCCCTCTCCTCCTCCCTCTCTACTCGGTAGCCCAAGCCTGAAGAACATACCCTCGTCATCTTAAAATCCCTCAGCACACCACGTCCTTTTCCACCTTCTATACACCGGTTTCTGATTTGCGTTGGGCGCGTGTAGCAGTGCATCTGTGCTAATTGCAATTGCGCCTGGACTCGGGTCCGCTGGGGCAGCGCCAGGTTGCGGATGATGTATCGAAGGGCTTGTCTGGAACAAAATAGCATCAATTGGTATAGAGGCTCCATTGGTCATGAGGAGAGGAGAAGGGATGTGAGGTGGTGGTGTAGGTACCTCTCAGGTTCATTCTCTGCAAAGACCTTCCGCTTGGTGTGGTCGCGAATCACTTTGACATTGACGAAGGAGCCGAGATCCAGCTTTTTGGCTCGGAACATTGACATTGTTGCGGTGTGTTGGTGGGGTGTCGAGGGGTGGTGGTTGAAGGTTGCGATGGAATTCCGATGTGGGAGTTGATGATGAGGGAAGTCTGGGCTGGGCAATGAGCAGGGATCTACTTCAGTAACGCACGCGCCACGTCTCATGGATATTTGGACTGAAAATTCATCGTTCGTTGCGCAACAACATCCTTCTACCTTTTATATCACACATTGTGTACAGATATCATATTCGCGCTCTTCTTAGAGAGATATATCAAGATGCCATCATAGCTTTGACGGGAATTTGCCGGCCCAAATTCTCTCTCCTCCTTCCCGATATCAACCTTGACGCCTGCGGCTGGCTAGAGTGTTAGATGGCATGAGTTATCACACAGGTGAAAAGTTGAAGATTGTGTATTCAAATGATACATATATAATATATTCATTCATTTTCCTGCTTACAACAGAACTCTCCCTTTCGAAGCCATGAGTCGACCTCAGACCTGGACCACAAGCTTCGTGGCACTCACCTCGCCCCTCAACATATCAAATACCTTCTGAGCCGCACCTATACCCCTATTGATAACTTGTACTTTTGGAGCCGACACAATAATTCCCTTCTCCATCGCTTCCTCCAGCCACCCATTAAAGAACCAGGCTCCCAGATCCGTACAATTCGTACCTAATCTGGATGTAACTACCAAAGAAGTTTCAACGTACTTAGGAACATCTATTGGCCACTCTAGTACCATCGCCATTTCACCTCCCTTTCTACCTTTGGCCAATACCTCACTCGTAAGTTAATAGCTTCCATTCTCACTAATAGAGTTAAACGCCTTGGTAATTTATATACCGGCGGTCTTAGCCGCTTTTAAGATTTCTAAAACTATATTTAAGTCGCGATAATCGAAGACCTTGGTAGCACTTATTGACTTAACAAACTCGTAATTCGAAGGACTTGTAGTAGCCTAAACTTGCAATCCCATCGCTTTCGCAACCTAATAAGCAGCAGAACTAACACTAGACGGAGCACCCTAGACAAGAAGGACATCCCTAGTAATTCTGGGCACCGCAGGCACCCTCGAAATCTTAAGGTTGTTAAAGAGACTTACGTAAGCCGTCGAAAAAGCTACGGGAAAAACAGAACCTTCCTTAAACGACATGAAATCCGGAATCCTCGTAGCTGTAATCTCTTTTAAAATGGTGTATGTTTGCTAAGCACTATAATCGATATCAGAATTATAGATTACTCCTGCGAACCCGGTAACTCGGTCTCCCTTCTTAAAGTGCGAGACTTGATCTCCGAGTTCGACTACCAAACCGCAGACGTCGCTGCCGAGGATATTAGGATACTTATCTACGAAGAAATCGTAGTCTTGGATTTTCCAATCGACGGGGTTGGCGGCGATTACGTGGTTACGGACTAGGATTTCATCGGGTCCGGGGGTGGGAATCGGTCGTGTTTGGAGAACTACTTTGGCTTTTGCGGTTGGCAGGACTGCTGCTTGGTTGGGTTTTGGAGAAGACATGACTTTGTGAGTTGGGAGTGAGGAACTGGTCTGTGATGTTGGTCAGATGGAACGAGTGTGTTGTGAATTACGTGAACTCAATACATCGCTGCATAGTTTATTCCATGTATGACGTATTATATAGACCAGAAGGGCTAACAGCTCGCTTCGCTACCCCCTACAAATGAAGCGAGCAAGCATTACTGAAAGGGTATAACCCTATAATATAGCCTTCTCAGCTAATCAATCTTATCTAATCCATATAAAAGTATATTATCAATCAATAAGTCGTAGCGAACTTAACAATTTAACTTCTTGAATAAAAAACTACTTAATATATAAAACTAGCTTATATTTAAGCTATAGATAAAAGTACTCTTACTAGAAGTATTTTCTGGCTCGGGAAGACGCTAGCCCTTTTACAAAACCTAGCTAAGTACATGTAAGTAATAATAGGTACGAGAAGGGAAGAGTGAATACCATCACGTGACTCTCAACTTTGCCTTTATCTAAATATTAAGGCAGAAATTGTTGCAAGTACCTATTACAGGGATCCAAAGGCAACCACCAACTGAGCCAACATAAGTAAGCTCCAGATACTTGTAGGCTCCCAACATCTCAAGGTCTCAGACCGACCGCCACCCAAAAAACAACTTCAACAGAATGGGTCAAGAAACCTCGCACAGCGATCCAAACGCACCTCCCAAGACCCTCTCATCTCGCTCACTCAAAGGAGTGGCCGAGTACATCCAAAATGGCCCACCAAAGAGAATCGTGGTCCTGACCGGCGCCGGGATATCAACATCCGCAGGCATACCCGACTTCCGCTCCCCAACAACCGGATTATACGCCAACCTCGCGCGTCTCAATCTGCCCCATCCAGAAGCCGTCTTCGACATCTCCTACTTCAGAGAACACCCAGAACCATTCTATATCCTCGCCAAAGAGCTGTATCCGGGTAAATTCTACCCGACAGTCGCTCACTCATTCGTCTCACTACTTGAGGAGAAATGCATGTTGGAGATGTTATTCACGCAGAATATCGACTGTTTGGAACGTCGGGCGGGCGTCCCGGATGAGAAGATTGTGGAGGCTCATGGGAGTTTTGCGTCGCAGAGGTGTATTGAGTGTAAGACTGAGTTCCCTGAAGATCTGATGAAGGAGGCTGTTATGAAGGGGGAGGTTCCTCATTGTCTTGTTCCGCAATGTAATGGGCTTGTCAAACCAGATATTGTGTTTTTTGGTGAAGCACTTCCGGGGAGATTTCATGAGCAGAGACATGTTCTTGAGTTTGCGGATTTACTTATCGTCATGGGAACGAGCTTGTCGGTTGCTCCTTTCGCGAGTCTCCCTCAGTTTGTGAGAGAAGGCGTGCCGAGAGTTTTGATCAATAAAGATCGTGTGGGTGGTATGGGGAGTCGGCCAGATGATGTGAGGATTCTTGGGGATTGTGATGCAGGTGTTAGGAAACTTGCCGATGCGCTGGGATGGCGTGAAGAACTCGAATCCATGTGGTCAGAGGTGAATGGCAAGCCCAGCGAGGAAGACAAAGAGAGATTGCGAGTGTTACGAGAAAGCATGACGAAGGATGAATTACTTGAAGAGGAGATTGCCAAGTTGACGGAAGAGGTGGATGAGACTTTGCATATGTCGAAAGACCACACGGCGCGAACGAATGAGCATCTACAGAAAGGTCCTTCGGCTAATGAAGAGAATTTGATGGCGCCGTTGAAGCTGGTTGGTGATTCAAAGGTTCCAACTGGAGAAAAAGCACCTGCCAGTACAGAGATAGACATTACCTTACCACATCATCGCTTGTCGGATTTCTAGAAGTCAACAAAGTACGGGGGAAAGGAGACCATAGAATTGGAGTTTTCTGCAAACCAGTCTTGGCGATTTCTATAGGGTGATTGTTGATAACTCCGAAATAATGTGGACATTTCTTTTCAAGAGCTTCTTCTTTTTCTATGGGCCGGTGCTTTACAGACACTCTTTACAAGACACAGGGGATAAAGTGTCTAACAGTCTTTTTGTCATGATGATTATATACGGGCTCATCTCAAAATTCAAATCAAGTAATTTTGTCGCATACTTTTCATCGATGTCAGGTGAGGAGCTGTGAATTTTTTATTATTTTACCTTTCACACCACCATTTTCATATACAGTACACTAGTCGGATAGTCCCATACGAATCTTCCTCGTAGTTTTTCCCGGGGCGCGTCTAAACATACAATTTCAACAACCACAATATCATCAGAATTACTCTACACCTCACCCCCTCACCTCTTCCCCTCCCTCTCAACCTCCTCCTTAATCCTCATCAACTCCCCCAAACAAACAACCTCAAACCCCCTCCCCCCCAGCCCCTCCAAAATCATCCCCAACTGCTCAACCGAATACCCCCTCCTATCATGCACAATAACCACACTCCCTGGTCTCACCCCCGCAACCACATGCCTCGCATTCCTTCTCGCGCTCCGAATCTGCGCATCATGTGGATACACACTCCCCAGCACCATCCTATACCCCACTCCCCTAACCCTCTGCACCATCTTCCTATTAAAAAACCCTGACCCCGGGCGGAAATACTTGTGCCCCGATGCGTTGGGCGGGAGTAACGCGTCTATGGCCCGGATTTGGGATTCTAATTCTGGGAGTGGGAGGGAGATGGAGGGTTCGTCGTGTTGGGCGTGGTTTCCTAGTTCGTTTCCTCCTGCGAGGATTTGGGAAAGGATGGGGTTTGTGTGGGGTGAGGGGATTTGAGAGCCGATTATGAAGAATGTTGCGGTTGCGTTGTGGGTGGCTAGGAGTGATAATAGAGCGGGCGTGTGTTGTGAGGGGGCGTCGTCGATGGTGAGGGCTACCACTTTTCTATGACCCGGTAATGGGAGGTGGAATATCACATCTGGGTTTCGGGCTTGGAGATATCTTATGAGAGCGTTGGGTGGTTTGTAGATGGTGTATGCGGTGAGCGCCGCGAGAAAGAGTAGGAGGATGAGAAGGAGGATGAGCATTTTTAGGGCCTGCATGAGGGGGTTTCTAGTGAGAGATGGGGTGTAGGGGTTCCCGCGCTCTTCATCGTCGATTTTGATGTGTTTCTTGGCCGCTTTGGGGGAGGAGATGAGGGTTGTGAGACGGGTTGCTGTGGAGGTTATGAGGCGGCGGAAGCGGCGGGTTAGGAGCATTGGGGTGTGAGGGTGCTGGGTGGGCTCATTTTATGATGAGGTTTAGAGGGCGAGAGAGGGTGTTTGATGAATACGGGATTTATGAGTGGGTGGTGATGAGTGCTGTGGTTGTGAGTTGAGATATATGAGATGAGGTTGCGGGTGGAGATGAGACGGATTGTGGTCTGTGCTGGGGTGTAGATGGACTCTGGATCTTGAATAACTTGCAATCACTTAACTCATAAAACAGTTTGGATAGGACTAAATCGCAAAGAGTTAGAGTGCGATAAATCTTCTTTCTAAGTTCTTCGCAATAACTCTTTTTATACTGGTTTCAGAGGGTTTGAAGTCAACGTCAGCGGAATAGATCGGAGATAACATCTCGTTATCTAATCGCCGAGCCTATTTTGCTGCTCAAGATCCCGAAGCACCAAGAATTCGCTTACAGTACTTGGTAAACAAAAGGTTGAAAGAAAAAACACTAATTTTTAAATGACAATTGGAATAACCCCCCTTGTTCCATAACGAAGCAGGATATTGTGGCTTCTGTAGAACAGAGGAATGGAAGGCCTACAACTTCACGAACACGGTACTTTGAACTTCACCAAGTCTCTCTCTCCCAATCAAGAACAACGACAATAACCTCTTTCCATTCACGAACTGTATTATTGTTTTAGCCACAGCCGCAGCTAACCTTGACAAAAAACTCTTCAACCACTTCAGAACCCAACTCAAACAACCTACAACCCCCAATCTCAAATCTTGACTCCAAACGTCAAAATGTCCACCACCCCCCAAACAACCACCAACACCAAATACTCCCACCAACTCCTCATCGGTCTCCATCTCTACGCCCTCCGCTACGAGCAACTCACCCAAGACACCGCCTCTCCACAACACAACCCCGCCGATATCCAGCTTCTCCTCACCGAGATGGTGAAGCTCGTTAAGATGATAAGAACTCGAAATGTTTCGAGGGAGGTATTACTTAAGTTTTATGAGGAACATGGGGGGGGATGAGCATTGGGCTTTTGGTGTGTTGTTTAGGGGTATTGATTCGAGTGTTTTGGGGAAGATGGTGATGCCTACTGGGAAGGAGGAGGAGGCGTTGGAGGGGATTTTGAGGGCGCTTGAGGGAAAGTAGATTTGCGCTTTGAGTTTTGCTGGGTCGTTTGGTGAGTGGGTGGATGGATATCTTGAATCTTGCTCTTGTTTTTGTGTTGGAGCTTGATCTGGGTGAGGGTTATTGTATCTAACTACTGGATAATTCAAATCTTTTTTTTTTGATAATATCTTTATGTCGTAACTCGTGATTTTTCTTTGTGTAAAATAGGTGATCTTATTTACTAGGAGACTTGACATAGGTGAACAATGACTTTATCAATAACAATGCACCATTTTTATTAGTAAGTTATTAGAAGGTCATAGCTGGTTTACACAGACTCTTCCTTCACTCTTTCTTAGCCAAGGATGCTGGAACTCGTAGATGGTTATTGAAATAGGCGACTTTGATTCTTAATTTTGATTGATGAATGCGAGTTAATATTGCATCAGATTATTTTAAGGATATCGTGTATTCACGATAACTCAAATTGAATTAGAACTATATATTGCAGAAGCGATCATTGAATTAGGAGAAAGAATTCGTTTCTGTTTTTGTATTTCTGTAATAAACTGTTGTCGTAATTCTATACTAGTTCTAGAATAACTAGTTTCATTGTTCTCTATTACCAAAGTCAATTAAAAGGTATCGGATTTGATAATTCTTTGTAATACGGATAATTGAAATGATTATTCCATGTTTTCTGCTATCCCTTACTTTCCACCTCAGTGAATTTTTACTACCAGTTTGATTCAGACTTGCGCACGATATAAACGTTTCGATATCGGGGGGTCCACGATAATTATCGTAGCGTAAATATATAGACGATACGATATCGGCTTTTTCACGATATCCGATATAATATCGATTATCGCTACACGTGAGGTGGAAAAACTGTAGATCCGACTCCGGACCAATTAGAACGCTTTATTCTTAAAACTCCTTAACTAATAACACTACTACTAATACTACCACTACCACTAAGTGCTACCACTTAGTTCTATACCGACTAGTTAGCTTCGGAGTATATAAAAAGTAACTTTTATTCGAAACTACTAAATCCTCTAATTAGTTAAAGAGTTATTACGTAATCACAAAACAACAAAACCCTACTACTATATAAGGAATACTTTTTATAAACTCGTACTCCGAAGTAAACTAGTAGTCGCCCTTAGAACAAGTATATTTTATTTAAACTTTTTTTTTGTCTCTTTACTCCTTTAATAATCGTATTCCTACCCTAGATTTACCCTGAAAATCTCCCTAAAATAAGCCTAAAATATACTAATTTTAGGTACAAAATATCGATATCGTCACTTTTTAGACGATAAATTATCGGTATCGTAGGAATATATATCGGCGACATATCGCGATAAATATCGTCATCGTGCCCAAGTCTGGTTTGATTGTCCAGATCACTAAGACCAAACCCCTTTCAGCGTTCTAGCTACCAGTAAGTGAAAGGTTACGGAGTACGGAGTAAGGGATAAAGTAAAGCTAACTAGGCGTATACAGAAAAATCTAAAAGGTCAGACGCGAGGTCTTCTCTACATTGTGTGCTTACGTATTCACGTTCTACATATGAACAATAAGACAGCACAAAGAGATGGCTGGGGTTTGCCATAGTATAAAGATTTTTGGCGGCAAACAATGTTTTCGCTTATAAACACCCTTTGTGCAAAGTATTCAGATTCGTTACATTAAAAACAGGGATACATTTCATTTGTAAACAGGCATATGGTAATTCTATATCAAGTATCTGAAATTCCTCCTAGAAACCATTCATTCAACTCAACAATTACTTTGTTAAGTCACTCAAACTCCAGAAATCCTTAACACAAATCACAAAATGAGCAATCGAAAGGATAACAGAGGCCGAAAGCCCTCCTCCAACCAACCCCACCGAGAAGGTTCCAATAGACTAAGAGTTTCCAATCAACCTCGTGGCTCTAACCAACCTCGTGGTTCTAATCAAGCACGTGGCATTGGAAAAGAAAACGTTGCCAAACTAGGTGAACCTCTCTTCGTCATCAACAACTGTGGTGGAAACGTGGACTCTCTAAAAGGCCGCCCTGACCCCCAACCTGGTCATGGCCTGCTGATTTTCGAGTTCCCTGAGACCGATCAGTTCAAGGGCTTCAACGTCCCAACTGGCACTCCTCTCCTAGATGCCCCTGTCCCTGGAAGAGTACTTCAAGAAGGAGAAGTCATTATCTCTGGTAGCAGCGAAGCATATCGCAACCAACCTTATGCCAAAGAATCTATGCGTAAGGCCGAAGAATTTGAACGTCTGGCAGCAGAAGCTCGACGGGCTCATCGTCAAAATCCTGGAGCACGACCTGTGGCCAACCAAGGAAGCTCTTCGTCCCAACCACCGCCAGAGGAGAGAGAAATTGTTGTTGCGCCACGTATAGAGTCGGCAGCAAGGGCTGCCATCTTTCAGCATAGAAAGGAAAAGAAATACGGACGCGATGAGTGATAAGCCGTTTTTTGATTTTCTTTTCGCTCTCTTTTTTTCTTAAGAAAAACTAAACAAAACTCAAAAAAAGTACATTCTACTCTCATCCCCTTACCCCCCACCCATAAAAGAATAGAACAAATTCCCCCTAAAAAGCAAAATCCATCTTACCTCTCACTAATTCCAGCATCCAGAACAACTTTGCTGCTTTACAGCAGATCGAACTTTCTTCCGCCCGTGAACTAATCCACCATGAAGTCTTTATTCCAAGATATATAATCTTACAAATTTGAACTTCATTTGCCTTCTCAACGTATAAACTCTTCTTATCTTCTCCTTAGCCAGTGCCCAATAGCAAAAACTTGTATGACGCCAGAGCAAGGGGTCAGATAAGGTGCAGTTCTTGCTATGGGATAATACGGAGTAAAAGCCCCTGATAGATATCCGCCTTTACCTCAAAATATACCTGGCAACGTAAACTTTCCGCGACAATGGCGTTCATTTCATATACGTTTGCGGGATTCTGAAACACATATTTTCTAGATCGGATAAGGGAAAGATACGGTTTTCCTACTGCACTTTCAAAACATTGCGTAGTATAAAGACGAATGGAGACTTTGATGGTGTGAAAGTCATCGCATCTGTCTCCCCTGAATACTTCTCATGGGGACAGTCACGTGCCATGGCCAACTCATTCCTGTGTCTGTGAGTGCTATCTATCGTAAAGATAGCATCAATGCTAGCTCGTCATTGGAAGACTTACGACTCAAAAATCTCGCTATTTTGATATATCACCTCCTCAAATCCTCATATGTGGTTCCACAACATATATCCGTAGAAATATCGCTTGCCTTTTTAGTACGTAGACGAATCAGAGCAATACGCAAACAGTGCTAGCGCATGTTGGTTCCAACACGACAAGTGATATTTTCACCATCTGCTGATCTATTGAAAGCCCCAAAACTTGGCGTTGCCAGAAATGGAGGAAGCAAAGAGTATGGTACTGCACACAAGGTATGGTAATTCACCGAAACTGGATGATATTATCTTTGGTAGCTGAAGTTCATTCGTCTCTAGAGACCTGAGCCAGGCAAGGAGATCACCAACACCAACACGAACACGAATATATTTACTGTCAGGAGAACGATATGCAGGGCTCAACTCCTCGTCTCTCTAGCCAAACGAATTTGGATATCACGAATCATGGGACCATGCACCGATGATCTTTATCATGTTCTCAAAATAATAGACATATTTCTGATGAATCTAATCCCATAGTGGTGAGATTCCACAAGAAAGCCGTGAATCACAGAATTGACGAATCAGAGCAGCAAGAAACAGTTGAATTTAATCCCTAGGAGTTTGTTAGCTCTTTGCCCAGGAAATCCATCTTGATTTTTGTGACACTTACTTCCCGTCTGGGAAGTATACTTCCCGTGTAGAAAGTGACAACTTCTCACATGCAAAAAGGACAAAACAATTTATCCCTAGATTCCCGCCAGAAGTTAAGCGAGGTTCTGGTTCTGGAGGTCTATAAATATCATGCCATATCCCCTCTTGCCAACCTTTTTCCTCCATCGATAACCACTTCAGGATACCGACTCTCGACTGCTACAAGTACTTCTTGACATAAAATCAACACTTATTACATCCTCTCAACGCTTACACCATCCTACCAACACTACTATCCAATCTCTGATCGCTAATATCAATCATGAAGCTCCTTCTCTTCCTCTTTGGCCTTGTTAATCTCTTCGCCTTTGTACGTACAGTACCTCGAGCCCTTTTGGACTATTCTATTCTAAATTTGTCCAACAGGCTTCCGCATCTCCCCTTGTCGCTGAATATAATGTTTCCAATCCTTTGGTAGGCCGTGACACTAGTGATAAGGTGAGTAACTCATTACTTCATCCCCGACTCCTGACTCCGGTACTGGAAGTATAACTGACAATATGAAGGTCACTCCGACACTCTGTACATGGGACACTGCCCAACCATGGGTTGAATCTTGGGACTTCAACGTTGGTATGTTTCCTCATGTTATAATCCTTCTAGCGCCCCCGGCTCAACACACCTAGGCATTGCAATTGACGACTTAGCCAAGCGCGGTGGCCGCTGCTATGGCAGAGCCAATGACTGCGGTCAGATCGCTTGCCATGGAGATGCTCACATTGTGCTTTGCAACGATAATGATTACGACATATATCCAGATTGTACATACCTTTCGACATACGCCGATGACATAAGAACAGATTGCCAGTATTTCTCGTGGACTTCTTCAAAGTGGTATACTGGAGGACAGAAGTTTGATACTGTAAGTACCTAAAATCTGTTTTCTTCCCATACATAGCTCCAACGGCCTACTGACCACCTCACCAGGACCACTACAACATCATTGTTAAGGATCCGAAAGGAGCGTGTTAGTTTTTTCTCGTGTGTTCAAATTATCGACTGTGTCTCTCTTGGATACATTCACCTTGAATTTCATACGCAAAACAAAGTCACCTAGCTGACTTCAAAAATGGTGTGGAAGAGTATTCATAACATGGTGGGGAGGTACTTAGGTGCTGATTTAAGATCTGGCTGGCGATTTATTGGTGCTGGCTGAACCAATGAAAGATGGGAGGTTAAGGAGAGCTTGTTACTTACTGGCTTTGTACAAGCTTCTTCATGCTTTACCTCGGACTACAGTATCAGACCTGCTCGAGATTCATAAGAAAGTTAACGCATATGCCTTGCCCTTTGCCATGTGATAGTGATAGTGATATGCTCTCTAAATTTCTTGAAAATATTACTATTCTATTGGAGGGACGCCCATGAATATCAACAAAATAGTGAAGTATGCAAGGCCTCTTCTACGACCAACTGCATGTGTCACCCCCACCTTAAATATGCGGGCTTCAGATTCCAGAATTTACAGAGTACAGCATTTCTTGGCTCCTTATCATTTCACTTGCAAATTCAAGGTGAATATGGACAAGAACCCTCTAAATTCACTCATGGGTAAGAGACGTGGTCGTTGCTATGTACACACCTCCCTTAGAATAATATTATCCTAAAAATCTCGTATTCTCGTATAACTAAAACTGTTATATAAAAGGTTTAGAATAACTGTCAACGCTGGCTTTTTGTTAGCTTAACTATACTAAGACAATCATTCTACTTATACTACAGGTTTAGTATACTATATTTTATATAGTATTTACAGAGTAATTACAAGGTGTCTTATAGTACTGTAAGAAGCCTAGCGATTGCTCTATACACGCTATCAAAAGTTATTATGCTAAAAGTCTGGCACAACTTAATTAATTGTCCCATTTTACATAGTTTAATAAGGAGTAAAAGGTATTAATTGTTCCGAACTATTGGTATAATTGATCTGGTTGTGCGAACTCTTTAGGATAATATATTTATCAGTTATAACTCAGGGGTGTACACAGTAATGCCCGCCTCTCTTACTTCTGCATTACACAAGGAACCAACAAACAAAGCAGCAGAAGTGGCGGGAATCATCTTTATCAACTCCCCTATAGCTCTCAGGTTCCCTCTTCTCATTCTTCTCATTCTTCTTTTCTCTCTTGATCATATCTTCATAAGAACTTTATTGGGTCAAGTATCCTACGAAGACTCTGTATTCATATACTCACTATGTTCGTGCGTTTACACTCTCCAGACGTGAGAACTGTAGGATTAACTTGGTGCTTAAACGAGGCTCTTAGGAATAAAAAACGATTGTCCTAATTCTCGGTTGTTGTTCCTACCTACAGAACAGAGAGCGTGATATGTACATCTGTCATCTGGTGCATGCTGTAGGATGCAAAGTTGACTAATAGCGGGGTCATCTGCAAGATCATGGGAAATATCTATTGAGGCCATTAGCGCCGAGTGCCGTAAAACCAGCTTTCGCATCCTACAGCGCTTAACTTTTCAACCTTACAACTACGCGACCTAACAACAACTTAGTCAAAATAGATATTAAATATTAGACTTTAAATATAACTTATCGAATTATATTCTTAATCGAATTTAGAGTTAGTTAACTTTTTTCTAATTAAAATGTTTACTAGAAAACAAGATATTCTAAAGAAGTCGGATTTCTTAGTTACTAAGCTGATTATTAAGCTTTTCTATAAACTTTAGAATATTTATTAGATAAGCAAACTTTATTTTATTTGTTTCTAACGAATAAGTTAAGTTATTTATTATTAATAATTAGATAGTAAATAATAGAGCCTATATAGTTAGGGTCAATTAAGCCTTATAAAGTCTTTATAATATTATAGTGCTAAATATTCCTGCCTCGTATTTGTAAGGTAGAAATCCAATAGCTAGGCCAGGGTCGGCTAAAACCGGCTACCTCCCTACGCTCCCCTACCCCTAGCCGCTTCCCGCTTAACTTTCTGCCTTATATAGATACGAGGCAGGAACTTCTAGTATAGTTAATAAATATTAAATTGAAATAAAAATATTTAGATTATAATTAGTGTCTGTCTATAGTTATACTACTAGAATCTAAATTCTAATATTTAATATTTATTTTTATTAAATTATTATAAGTGTTAGTATTTTGAAAGTTAAGCGCTATAGTATACAAAAGTTGGTTTTGCGGCACTTAGCACTAATGGCCCCAGTAAGAGGGGCCGCTGAGTGATATAGGCGGGCCTCAAAGATGCGGCAAATTCATTGGACTAAGTCTGACTAACCTGAAAATGCAGGGTCGCTCCTGTAAATACAGTAAACGATGACCTAACTTTCCAGGCATAGCGCCTGGAGCTTACCTGAGAGAACTGTTTATATAAGGCCATTGCCCTTTTACGAGAAGAATTTTCAAAAAGTGCCAGCTCAATCCCAGACGTTGTAGGGGTGATTCTTCAGTATCTTGTTTGTGTTTTTCAATATTTTTTACTCGTTTGATACAGCAGTGGGATCTAAAATAAGATTTATAAGGATCTGAATAAGGGTATGGAATCTGGTAAGCTCAAAATACTCCCTGAATCCTGTTGCTTAGAAATAGCCAGACTATGTGTAAGCTTACCTAGAAAGCAGTTTTCGAGTCCATTCCCGAAAGCGGTTCTACTCCCCTGGGCCATAATGATTCGTTTATACCTGATCTCCCACGAGACATTATCTCAGCATTCCGCAATTCAGCACCCAAATCTAGAAATGGATGTATAACCTGCAAGTAAGTCACCTCAAGCTCGTAATATCGGGTTCATAGCTGACCCATATTAGAACACGTAGGGTGAAATGCGATGAGGAGAAGCCGGAATGTAAACGGTAGGTGAAATCTCCTTCCATGTGCATACAAGTATGACTGATGTCGCTTAACAAAAATACAGGTGTCGCTCAAGTGGCCGCAAATGCCACGGCTATGCACCTCCAAAGCCCACCAACAAGAAAAAGACGAAGTATCTAAGACGTCAAGAAGAGCGAGAAACAGAAATACTTTCGTCCTTGGCCATTGTCATTCATCGAGGCCCGGCGATATGCAAAAGTCCCTCGGCAGACATCCAAGCAGATTCTTCTCAGCGTCGCAGCTTCCACTATTTCCGCTCTCGAAACTTCTCGCAGCTACCAGGGAATTTTGAACCCTACTTTTGGGATGATGTCATGCTTCAATTCAGCCACTCATATCCATCAATCCAACAATCTCTCATCGCCTTAAGCGCCATATACGTGTATCGTGGCGAGACGAAAGGATGTAGCCTCGTTCAATCGCAAAGACGTCAACATGCACTTCAACAATACAACATAGCCGTTCGCACACTAGTAGGCTACTTGTCTACTAGAAATCAGGATCCCAGAGTGGCACTGATATCGTGCCTAATTTTTATTTGAGTTGAGCGTCTCCAGAAGAATATCGAGGCTAGTGTTAAACACCTGGATAGTGGGATGAGGATCCTAACTTCACTGAAAGAATCTGGGACGTTGAAGATTCTTGATAGTAATGAAGTTGAACGAGACGATATATATGGGTCGCTTAGCCGCTCATTTACTCGTCTTCGAATCCAGGTCTCGATTCATGGAAGTACGACGGATGACTTTGCTGCTTCTTGTCCGTTGACGGATGGACTTAAACATGCGCCCATTCCACATACTTTCTCGAGTATTTTTGAATCGAGGATATCGCTGGATGCAATTTTTAGACAGATACTTGGATATCTTAGGAAGACTTTTGAGAAGTTCGGTGCAGCTGGGGACAGTAATCCGTTGAATGATGTGCTGCTCAGCTTTAAACTCCAGGACCACATACAGCAACTGGAACAATGGCACATGGCTACGACAAGAATGAGAACGATAGAACGCAAATTTGGCGAGATAGAGACAGAGAGCGAAGCGCTAGGGTATGCTTATCTCCAACTCTATCACATGTTGATCACTACCTGCGCAAAAGTCCTCTTTCAAGGCGAAATGATCTACGACCACCCCTCGCAACTAGCCACCTTCTCAGAGATGCTCTCGCTCTCCTCTCTCCTTCTCCACAACACCAAGCAACTACCACTATCCTTCGATATGGGCGTAATCCCCCCTCTTCTCTACGTCACCACCAGATGCCGAGTGCTCTCCTTACTCATGCGTGCCTTGGAATTACTAAAACTCGCACCTGAACAGGAGGGTCTCTGGGTCCGCGACAATTTCGTCAGAATCTGTGAATGGAAAATTGCTACGGAAGAAGCTGGACGTGGGGATTTAGAAAACACGCAGCCATTGCCTGAGTCGGTTAGGATCTATCAGGAACAAATATTTTCGGCTGGGAACGGGGAGAGGGCGCGTGTTACTTATAGACAAGGACCTTTCTCGGTAGATGGGAGGAAGGGGGAGGAGATGGTGGATTATATTGATGCGCCTGAGTGTGTGGGGAGGTTGTTGATGACAATGTATACTGGACATTGGCAGTTATTGTGCCGGCTAGTGGGTTGCTGTGCGAATTAAATATCACTCCCATTTCACGTATTTAGAAAATAGGTATAACGCACTTGTTTTGCTGAGTTCATTACTCCAATGATGATACTAAATTAGCGACATATCTGTTTGGGAACAGTATTACATGCCAATTGATTACTCTTACCTTACTCTTACAATACTATCGAAGGTCGCTGTATACTCGAGTAGCATTATGAGGATTATACAACCTATAACCATGAAAAATAGCAGCGAGTTCTAGCTAATTAACAAAACAGAATTAAGCGAAAGGTGAGGAGGGTATAAAAATAGTAAGTACTAAAATCCTTGGGCACTAACTTACGGCAGATCAAATAGATAGTTAAGCAGGAAGTAGACATAGTAAACTTATCGAATTCACTCTAAAGATATAAGTAGCTATATAAGAGTCTATCTTGATTTTCGCTAAGGTTTGGAAACCTTCACTACACTCTCAGCCTTTACTACACTTTCAGTCTTTGACAGGTATTTTCTAAGAATAGAAAACAAGAAAAGTGTTCTTTTTTTCCTACTAGCGTAAAGGAAATTGAAATATTCAAATTCTTTTAAATCTTTCAAATCGGAGACTCACTCGAATGCAGATGACACATTATGGTTAGTGTTTTCTTGTAAGTAAAATTCACTAAACCTTCTCTTACGTAACCAAGGAAAAAACGGAGTGAATGAAAGGTTTTTGGTGTGAAGATAGACTGCTTTCAAGTTTTCTATATAGTATGTAGTGTCCCAAGTATTAATATGTATCAAATAATGGTACGTCCTTTGGGTTTGGAAAGCGCATCTAAGCACGGACTATGTATATTCTATCCCATCTCTGGTTGAGTACCTAGGTAGCCTCTATATTTTAGGACAACTATCTTATATCATTCGAGAATTTCTATTCAATTGTCTTTCAGTTCAACTAAGTACCTGTAGATTAGTGAAATAGTTTGGATTATAAGTAAAGCTAGTAGAACAGGATTCTCTGCAACTTATAGGCACTGCTTGTCCATGTGGAGGGGTCGGTTGCGGGGCGACACGGGGATCCTGCTGCACACGCCAATCAGGCCCCCCGCAAAGTCATCATGCAGTATTTTGCAGAACCCACCTAAACTACTGTATGGGATTGCGATCGCAATCTAGACTTAACACCATTAACTATTAGCACTGGCTGCTATCGACATGTTGACTGCACGCAGAGCTACCCCAAAGGCCTGTCAATCCTGTCGTCGTCACCTCCTTTCTATTTTTAAAAATGGCTTCACGAGTACCACGCCCCATGCCTCGAGGGCACGATATACCACAGCTCTGCGACCTCGTCCACAAACCCTAGGTGCATGTCACAACCCAACCATACGGCGATTCACAGCTTCGACTCAGCTTTCGAAAGACGTAGAACCTCAATTGCCAGATACCAGTGTCCATGATCCTCCTCCGCTCGACATTGAGCTCGAAGAAGAGCTGGAAGAGCTGGGAGAGCTGGGAGAACTTCCCCAAGGCCAGCTGCTGGCCGAAGAGTATTTTGAGGACGAACAAACTGCTTTTACAGAGACCGTGGCAAAGGAACCATCCCCGGCAGAAGCCCTCGAGTCGATTGTTAGACAAGCAAGGCAAACATTTGGAGAAACCCTACCAAAGGACTATTTGTCGGCCGAGGAGTATATCCTCTACGAACGATTATACGGTCCGCCATTGCGAGAGACACAAGCAGATGATTTGGAATACATAGCTGGAGGGGAAGAAGAAGTGGAAGATTCAAAAGTCCGAAATGTTCTGTTGCAGGAAAATGCTGCCGGGGAATTCGAGGAGGTGGAACTAGATCCTGGAATCGAATTTTCCTACACAGTCACAGAGGATTTAGCAGAAGGCGGATTGCGTTTCGAGGTGGCCGATGGTCTGCAGCCTGGCGATGAAGTTGATGGTGGCAAATCATTCGATGGTTCAACTGATTTCAGTGCCAGTATACCACCGGAAGAGGAAACAAACGTGAATATACAGGGGAAGAATCAACGAGAGATCGATGCTATCAAGGAATTACAGAAGGGAATGGCTGCTGCCAAAGCGCAACCGATCGAGGAGCCAGAGGAAGAAGAGGAGGAATGGGAAGAGGAAGAAGAAATAGAGGAGGAGGAGGAGGAGGAGGAATACAACGATAACGATCCATACCTTGATTCCAATACCGTTCGAACGCACCCTCATACTATGACTGCGAGATCTGGGACACATCCATCGACCATATTTCTACCCCAACAGCAATTTATTGCACCAATTACGGAACTGTTGGAGAGGACAAATATGAAGCACGTTGCAGAGGCTGCTCAGAATGCGTTTGGTGGTCCCGGACTCCCATTTTCTTCCTCTGTACCTGCATCGAAAAAACATTTGCCACAAAATCATATTCCATTGGATGCAGCGCAACATAGAATGACGGATATGGAGGCCGATGCATACATGAGTGCTGTCATGCCAGGAACATATGCTATGAGCGTGAGTACATTGGTAGAGGTTAGAAAAAGACTGGGAACCAATTGGCTACGAAACCTACTTCTAAGAAAGGGTGTGGGTCCAAGAGTTATGGATGCTGGTGCTGCAGGTACTGGTGTTCTTGCCTGGAGGGAAATGGCGCAAGCTGAGTGGGATGTCATGAGAGAAGAAGATCTTGTCAAAGAGCCAGAGGCACCGGCTGGAAAAACAACGGTCCTTACAGGCGCCGATACTTTGCGACATAGAATATCACGACTCCTCGATAACACTACTTTCTTACCTCGTCTTCCAGATTATGTTCATTCTGCTGAATCAGAGAAACATCTTGATGGAGCTACCCCGCAGCCCCGAAAACATTACGACATTATCATTGCCCCTCATGCCTTGTTCCATTTCAAAGAAGAATACAGAAGAAAAAATGTTGTTCAGAATCTCTGGTCTCTGCTTGAGCCCAAGGGAGGAGTTCTCATTCTTATTGAAAAGGGACTCCCGAGAGGATTTGAAGCCATTGCTGGTGCCCGTTCTCTTCTACTCGAGAAACACATAGCATCGCCTGGTGACACCATGACTGAAAATGAAATCGAATCTCCAGCCTCTGATGCAACCCGATTTTCAGAGAAGGAAGAAGGCATGATCATCGCACCATGCACCACCCACACGAAATGCCCTATGTACCTCACGCCCGGTCTCAGTTCCGGTAGAAAAGACTTTTGTCACTTTGGTCAGCGCTTCATCCGACCACCATTTCTCCAAAAGGTCTTAGGGGCCTCCCGACGCAACCATGAAGATGCGAAATTCAGCTACCTCGCGGTACGCCGTGGTATCGATCTTCGCAAACATAAAAAATCCATTCTACAAGGCAATGCAGCCACCGATCAGGCGTTTGAAGGCTACGAGGAACATGACCTCCCGGCATCGGAAATGGCAGCTGCTGGTCTCGAACCAAGCGATGTGAAATTTCACTCCCTCTCCCTCCCTCGTGCCGTCCTCCCACCACTCAAAGGACGCGGACACGTCACTTTGGATCTCTGTACCCCATCCGGCCAACTCGAGCGTTGGACCGTCCCAAGAAGTTTCAGCAAAACAGCCTATCGAGATGCGCGTAAATCTCGCTGGGGAGATCTCTGGGCCCTAGGTGCGAAGACGAGGGTTGTTCGTCAACCGAGACTTGGGAGACCGGCTGAAGTCGATGGGCGGGGTGGCAAAATGAAGGGGATAAGAGATGGGAAGATTGGGAAGGGTGGGAAGAAGGTTAAGAAGAATAAATTTGATATTATCATGGGGCCTGAGGGCTTCAGGGGAATCAAGGAGGATAGGGAGACGAGTAAGTTTGTTAAGAGAGAGAAGAGGACGAAGGGAGGTAGGGTTTGGAAACAGCCTAAGCCTATTACTGAGGAGGATTTGGGATGAGTATCTTGTTGAGATGATAAAATGTACAGTATGAAAGAAAAGGATGGGGTTGTATGGAGGGATGGCGTGGTGGGAACTCGTACTCTACTCGGTTTTGGGGATTTGTAGTTATTTGGATGATAGAATGTACGGGATGGAAAATGGATAGTGGAATGTTGACTTGTGTATTGATTGAAATCATAGCACATCTGTCAGAGCTTAAAAATGAAAATGAAACAAAAGGTTTATATGAAGACTCGGCTTTTTTGGAGAATCGAAACTGGTGCTCATCTGGAATTGATGGTCTGTCAGTCCTCTTCTTCTTCTCTCTTCTCTTACATTCTCACCCAACAGTCAGTATACTAAACCATACCTGCGAGACTCGGTTTCCTATCCGCTTTCTATCCGTTCACCTACTCGTTCTCATATTTCAGCAAAACCCTAGAGGCTAAAAATTTCGAATCGGAAATGGATGGGAATTCTGGGATTCCCTTTTGGGTTGTTGGGAGGGAGGTGGGAGGAGGGAGCGAGGCGTCTTTCTTTTCTTTTTCTTTTGGATAGATTGTGGTAAGAGGGTGTTGGGGGTAATTGGGTAGGAGGGTAATTGGGTAGGATGGATGGTATATGGTGTATGGTGTATGGTGTGTGGTATTGTATGTTATTGTATGTGGTATTGTATGTGGTATTGTATGTGGTATGTGGTATTGTGATGAGGATATTTTTGGTAGGTGTGTTGGGGGATGGGGGGACGGGGGCGATGGGGGATGGGAGGTTGTAAGAAATGGAAATTTTGGAGATGGGTAGCGTAGCTTAGTGGGTTTAGGCAACGTTCGGCATATGGAACCATATTCCATGGAAGTATTCTATTCTATTCCACCTTGAATCCTTCTAGAGTTTGTATAAAATGGAAGGATTCCTTCTATTAGTAGGCTCTGGAAATTCTTTGGAATCTATGGATTTCTATATATAGTGAATATTTCTATGTACTTTCAAGTGAATACGGTATTTAAAAAAAGTGGATGGGGACCTCCACGCGATATGTCTAGGGTATTCTATACCTATATATGTTACTCGCACTCTTAGGGAACTCTTTCTTACTCCATATATATAAAGGCGCTATTGTGACTAAATAGGAGCTTCCTATTAGCCTACTGACATAGGACACATTTTACGTGTTATATGACGAATTCTATATGGAAATTCTATGTATTCTATGGAGTAGAGGCCTCTGGAATCGAATGGAATTCCAGTTGCCGAACGTTGGGTTTAGGGGTTTAGATATGGTAACTTGATAACATCCAGATATTATAGGATAATTTACCGATGGCGTGGGAGATCCAATAGTATCTTTGGTTCCTTGTGATGAATAGAGGGGATGGCGATGGGGATCAATCGAATGATGTTACGGAAGAAGGTTTAGAAACGCAAATGGAAATACTAGAGCTTTTCCTAACTAACCTCTTCTTCTTATTTAGGAAGAGAGATAGCTGGGATATTAGAATTTAGAAAAGCGTTATAAAAAACCACTCAACAACTCGAGTAATACTCAGAGTGACTCTGAGTTGAGTTGAGTTGAGTTGAGTTGAGTTGAGTAGTGAATTTGACTTCTCGAGTACTACTTCAGTAGTACTCAACTCAACTCATTTACAACGCTGATTTAGAAGGGACGATTCAGGAAGGCGTAGAGGAGATAGCATCTGGAAGATGGGAGGAGAAAAAATAAAGCTGTTTTGGCTATTATGTTTTATGGAGGAAGAGGTGATGGCGAGAGCGTGGTAAAGTTAAGTTTGGAAATATGAATATAAATGAGTTTCCAGTTCATATTAAAGGATGTCTTCCTTATACTTCTATCTCGTTCTCAAATTCTTATCTTCTTGCAGCAAAGGAACTGGCGAGGTGGTAGACACTAGAAAATAGATGAGTTCTTCTCCTTCATTAATGAGTCTCCTTGATAAGGGCTTGTATAGGTAGATACAAATTTTAACACGTTCTCTGCTTCTTTCCTCAAGTTTTACCGCAGCGACGTGTTGAAATGTTCACATGTAAGATTTACCATGAAGTTCTGTTCTGTTTAGTAGGTACTGTAGGATTACCTATTTGAGAGCCAAACGTTCCGGTTCCGAATCTTTGGGTCTGGATGCACTTGACTCGGACCGAGTCGATAGTTAGTCCCGCCCGCTAATTCAACTGGTTGATACCGGTGTTTTTTCTGAATCAGGAGCGCAGCGACTTAGTGTAGCGACTTGGACGACTTGGACGACTTGATTACAAGCTGAAGAGCGTAAACAGTTAGTGTAGTATAAGTTGATAGATAGTAGTTAGTCTTGCGAAGTTGATTAGTCCTGTGATTAATGTACTAACTCAGAAAGATAAGTGGATTGAAAGTAGATTGTATAACTATTATACCAAAGTATCCCGAAGGACGTCTACAAAATACTTATTTTTAATTCAAATACGCCCTCTGAGTCTGAATGCCGCCCTCCCTCTACTCCTTACCTAACTTGTGGTCCTAGTTAGCGAACTTAGGTTAGCTTAACTTAAAACCCGATTCTCGGACCTCGAGCCTCCGAGTTGAAGAGGCCCGTGGAGAATGGACCAGCTAACTCCTAGCTTATCATCGGCTTTCCGTTTCACTGGGTACCTACATCCTACCTCCACTGGACAGGTATACGCAGAAAAGGGGGCTATGCACGTGGCACGCTTGTAAACCAAACATAGACAAACTCATCAAGCTACACCCGTTTTGTCTTGACACATTAGGCTAGGATGGCACCAATCCAACTGCAAACCTCTGTCCCTTTTACTCCGCCGAGTTTGCACAGGCTGGTTCGTCTGAGAAGTTAGAAGCTGAGAATTGTTCGCAGAAAGACTGGAAGAAGGGGAAAGGGCAGCACGGACGAAGCGTTTGAACGGTGGCAGAAAGGTCAAACTCGTCCAGTTTGATGAGCAGAATCGAACATGGGATGGTGTAACGCACGCAACGCAATGAACGGGCTTCCCCGCAAATACATAAGCATTATTGCCCATGTTAATGCTATGTTTGGAGAGAGAGAGGCTTGTTTGTGAGAAGTTGAAGGCTATAATAGTAGATACTGTACTTACACGTGGTGCAGCTACTGCTTAGATGATAATTGTGCAGAGTTTACTCGTCACTCTTGAAGAATGAACTTGCTAATTCAATGGCTGAAGAAAGTGATGGATGGGGAGGAAGAGAAATGTACGGCAGAAGAGATAAAGAAAAGAAAGGCCAGGGATGTATCATGATGGGAGAGTGTACAAAAATACTGGTACATAAGATAAGATAGAAATAAAACGAAACGTGATCTTCGTTCAGGTTTAAAAAAGCAGGCAAGCCTTGAAGCTTGGATACCTCGACTACTGAGCTCGGATGGAATTCTCCCGTAGCGTGATCGACTTAATACAGTCAGTACCTGCTGTAAATAATACCGGTATAGAACTCAGTGGTGAGGGGTTACTTTGACATTAGGTTCTCAAGACGAATTGTTTTCAGAGAAAATAAAGAAGAGCAAATGAATCAATTTTGGAAAAAAAGAATAATAATATAAGAAAGTCGCACGCGGGCGCGCGATGGATGGAAAGTGGGCGGCTATTCATAGTGCCTCTCGGAGATGCCAATAGTACCTCATTAATTGAATCTTTACAGAAAATTTCGGACACGGGATCCTTCCCGTTCTGCGAAAGATCCATCCTTTTCCAATCCCCATCCCCATTCCTATCCCAAATCCCGAAAGCTGCCCTCCCATCCCGACGCACAGATAATCTTTGTGCCACGCGACAAAGTAACTGTTGTACATCAAATACGTCAAGACTACATATACGAACAGCCATCTACGTGGCTGTGCGAGTCTTTTGATGTATTGATGTGTTGGTTTGCCAGCTTTTTTTCCCGAGTGGAATGTAATGTTCCAATGTGCTATGATTTGATTTGGCAGGAGAGGGGAAGAGGGGGAGGAAATTGACATTAGCCACGTGCTCTAGTCAGGTACACTCACCGTACATTCAATACACACCGCAGCGTACTTTAAATACAGGTAATCCCCGTCAGCTCCGTCGTCCATTAAATTCCAATTCCGGCATGGCCCCGAGAATAAATGAAAAACACTGTACGAATAATAAATAGACAAATAATTGTCCGAGAAGAATAATGCACGGTAATGCCCACTTCACGTGCAATACTTTTGAAATTATGAAGAGCTACAATTAAGCAGTTTACATAAGATCAAGGGCCTATAAAAGGACGAACGGGATGCGACCAGTGAGACGCCCACGGGTTTCATGCGTCAACAAGATCTGATAGACAAGCGAGAAGCGTGGCGTGTTGGCGGCGCAGGCACCGCTCTAGCGCCAGGGCGTATGAGTGTGATGGCAGGGGCAGGGCCCAGCAGGGACTGTGACAGGGTGGGACGGGATTTAAGATTGCAGGTGCGACGAACTGTCTGTTTTCCCCTCACCCTCCTGGGAAATCGCTCACAGGTGAGAAAGTTGTAGAGGAGATAGTCGGTCTGTGAGTGCGCCGAGTGTGCTTTTGATGAAGATTTTCAGCGCCATGGCAGCCACTGAAGAGTACTAAAGATGGAATTATTAAGGAGGTATGGGGTTGGGGTTGGGTTGGGGTTGGTTGGTCTATCGTCTATGGTCACAAGCGAGTCGCGATGAGACGGAATTGATTTGCGATGAATTCATTGGGGACAAAGACATTCGTCTCGAGCCTTGTATATATGCTCATGCTGCACTCAAAACGCACTCTACTCCCTCCTGCTCTCTTTCTCTTTCCTGCTTTTCTGTGGTCGTTACTCGCTACTCGTTTCTGGAACCGGATTCCATTCGTTACTTCTCTACTGATCTTCACATTCCCATCCAGCATAACGAGTCAAGTAGGCGCAGTGCGTCGTGCCCGCAGCCCTAGTGTTGTGACTCCGAGATCAACACCTTAAAATTCTGCCCAGCAATCAAAATTTAGAATTAGAAGTAGGACTTAGCTTAGCGAACCTTGCCCTGAAGCTCCCTCTCGGCACTACTGCTCACTGGCCCGTCCCTGCCCCTTCCCCACACAACGCCCAAATTTGTCCCATCAGCATCTGCCTCCAAAAGTACCACGAAGCCCATCCCCTTCCTTTGAGTTCTCATCCTCGCTCCGAATCCTCCTACCTACATCAACATCCTTTACTCACATACCTACGGTATCCTACCCCTACAGACTTCGTTGGCAAAGTCTAAACATCGCAACATCATCATATCTTTGAAAGAGTCTTTCATTCATATCAACAAATCTTTATCTTGATAAAGAAAGAATAGGATACCACGCCAGCACGATTGGATTCACGTCACTCATTCATTGTTGAACCCACCTCATTGTCGCAAAACCGTCACAAAGACAACAAGTCTAGAATATCCTCACAATAAGGAAGACAATACCTTTATCCCTCTTGCGCATATGAGTCGGATATCAATCTAGATCCCATCGATTCTTCAGAATAAACAGAACTATCGTTATAACCAACAAGATTTAAATCATACACAACAATCATTCAAAATGCGCGTGTCAACATTTGCAACCTTGGCTCTCATGCCACTCCTCGCTCTCGCGACTGAACAGTATCAACAACCGACAACTCCACAGCCGACAACTCAAACTTCCACCCAGACGATGACGAAAACCATTACCGTCTCCGAGGTTGTCGCAACTGTCACTTCTACTTCGTCGCGATCATCTACCAGCACCTCCTCTTCCTCTTCCTCTTCCTCAACCTCCACTTCCTCCTCGTCTACTTCCACCCCAGCAGCCTCAACCTTCACTCCACCAGTGAGCGTTGGAACAATCTCAAAGTACACCAGCGCTGCTACTGGAACCGGAGGTATCATGGCCGCACCAACACCCGCATCTTCGCTCCTCCCAATATCAACCGTGAACAGCGGTGCAGGAAACTTGAAGATGGGAAGTGCCGGTTTGGTAGTCGCTGTTGTAATAGCTGCTGGATTCTTGTAAACTCCCTCACCATCTACTCCCTTGCGCTCACAAGACCACCTCATCGCAAGCGAAATCACAACAACACACAACAATCATCACACCCAACAACTCTCCACCTCTCACACGATGACGATAATCCATATACCCACCACACCTATCATCACTTCTTTACGAGCTCTCACGCACGCTTACGAATTTGCAATTTTTTGGAAGGCTACAAAACGTTAAACCCCTTTTTTATACCCCCAGATATTTCAATTCAATTCGCAATTTTTCAATTCTTCAACCAAAATCTTTAACTTTTATCAATCTTCAATATTTCAATTCACCCATACCCCGTTCAACAAAATGGACACCTAGTGTGCTTTTTTCTCATTTGCGGCCCTTGCGGCTAATCATTTTTCACCGCCGAGTGGCTTTTCTTTGGTGGACCGATGTTTTTTTTTCATTCGGAGGCAATGCTTTTTTTTGGTGGATACTTTTGGAGTGGGGTGGATCCATTTTGTTTTTTTGAAAATTTTTCCAGGGCGAAGGGATTATTGGATGAATGATATCACAGAAAAGGGGGGATCCTGGTGTATAGGATGGGATAGGTGTTTTTTGTGTATAGTGTAGTATTAGGTAGCTATTTTATAGCTAACTTCCTATTTTTATTTCTTTACACTTATCTTTTCTCTTCTTTTTGTTATGTTATATTCACTTCACTTTATTTGAATGGAACAATGGTACACTGTGTGGACATTAATTCTATACTTACTTACCCTTCCCCCCTTTCTCTCTCTAAAACCTGTATCCCGTGATTACCGTTAATAATCTTACCTATACTTCTGCACCCATCGCTGCTTAGTTGAATCTCCTTTTCCCCTTTGTTAGAACACATAGAATACAAAGCCGATTCTATCCCCCCCTAATATAAACGGCACAATGCTTTTTCCTATCTTTCACCCTCTCTCCCTTTCTTTGCCAATTAAGAGGAAAAGAAAGAAGGCAGCTAGTAGATATGATTCCAACTAAGCTTCTCTAATATTAGTAAAGCCTTAGTTCTCTTTACTCTCTTTGTTCTAATTCTACGTCTAGTCAGCGCTCGGCAAATGGAACCTATTCCATAGAAATCTAGTGATTCAATTCTGTAAGGAATAATTCAGAGCACTTTGGAAAAGGAATGGAATAGTACACTAAAATCTAAATAGCCTCTGGAATTCCATTAAAGCAATTTTAACTAGCAAGATTCGGCACATGGAACTATATTCTATAGAATTATTCTATTCTATTCTACCTAATATCTTTCCAGAGCTTATATGAAATAGAAAGATTACTTCCATTAGTAGGCTCTAGAAATTCTATAGAATCCATAGAATTCTACTTATAGTAAATATTTATATATATTTAGGTAAATACTATATCTAGGTAGGTGTGAGAGGCCAGACCTCGAATAGCTCAAAGGTGTGGTTTCGAATATTCAATTAAGAAGTGCGTGAAGACTACATACATGCAATCTCTTCCTCTATATATAGAGAGAGGAAGAGTTTCTGGAGTCTTCCAAGAAACTGTTTGACAAATACGTGACGTCAAAAGAATGGAGTAGAAAAGTGTAGAAAAGGAGAAACCAATTTAGCAGTGGAGCAATGGCCAATGCTGAGCGGGGACTTTGGTCAGTGCTTAGCGAGGGCATGGCCCGAGCCTCCATCATGGGTTCCAACCCTCACAGTAGGGTAGATAGGGACATTCACGTAATATACCTAAGGGCACTCTACCTATACTTATATACGTTATTTAAACTCCTAGGGACTTTCTCCCTCCTATCTATATACGGGGGTACAATTACGACTAAACAGAAACTTCCTATTAGCCTACTAGACATCTATAGATAGGATATATTGTACGTGTTATATAACGAATTCTATATATTCTATAGAATATATACCTCTAGAATAGATTCCTTCTATAAATATACTAAATATGATAGAATTCTTCTAGAGAAGGGCTCTGGAACCGAATGGAATTCCAGTTACTGAACGTTGTTAACTAATCAGAGAGCAGTATTTTAATATTTAAAAGGAGTGAATATTAATTAGCTACTCGAGTATAGGACTATACTGAAATAACATAACTCGCTATAATTGTATTAACTTCTTCGTCGCTTAATTCCTTCAAACCCTTATTAAGAATAATACCCTAATCTCAAAGGAAGGTATGGAATGAAATGATTCCAGGTCTTGTTATAAATAGAATGGAATTTTTCAGAGGGGGCCAGGGAATATAGAATTTTACATAATAATGTAGTTTACGGGACAAAGAAGAACTCGTTAGATTATTAGATAAACAACAGCGTTCGGCAACTGGAATTCTATTCCGTTCCGCGACCCCCCTCTAGAGGGATTCTATTCCATTCACTATATCAATAGAAGGATTCCATTCCAGACCCCCTTGATCCATGGAATTTCTAGAATTTCTAGCTAGAATTCACATAACCCGGACATGTATCTACCCTCTCCGGTAGACTAATAGGAAGTCTCTATTTAGATTAAGCGAGGGTGATATATAGTGAGATAATAAGGTATGTCATATAAAGGTTACCCTAACTACCTAGGTACTCCTGGTAGAGTACGCATCACCAAACATCTAATTCTTTCAATCTTAGTTTCATACCATTCTTAGGCTTCGTAGTAATAACCCCAGCTGGAACAGCAACCTCCGACTTATCAGCCATTTCCCATTCAAAGCCACCTACGAAGACAGCTACAAGAGCTTTCAATTCACTCTTCGCAAACTTCTCGCCAATGCAACTCCTGCTTCCATGCAGAAACGTGAGATTGCAGTAATTATTTCCCATCATACCGCCATGGTTGTTAATTGTTCCATCCTTATCAATCCATCGTTCCGGATTGAATACAAGCGCATCTGCGCCCCAGAGGGTGGTTGAACGATTGATTGCCCAGGGCACGATTTGAATACGTGTTCCGAGTGGGATCACTTGATTTGAAATATAGGTTTCTCGGATTGTGGTACGAATTGTAGAGGGGACGGAGGGGTAGAGACGGAGGACTTCTTGGGTTACACCATGGAGAAGGGGTAGCGAGTCGAGGATTGTGGCGAGATCATATGTTGGGTCTTGGGAGGAAGTATGAGGGAGGTTGGACCGGACTTCTTCGCGAAGGCGGGTTTGTATTTCGGGGTTTTTGGCGAGGAGGTAGGCTGCCCACGCGAATGCTGAACTCGTAGTTTCGTGTCTGATTGGAGTTAGTTATTATCTTAGATAATACAGGCAAGCAAGACATACCCGGCTGCAATGAATGTCAACAGCTGATCTATCAAGGTCTCATCACTGAAACAGTTCGACTTGATCAGCAATGATAAAATATCGAGCTGTTCAACACTCCCCTTCTTCATGACCTCTTTTTTCTGTTGCAAAAACTCAAGACAAAACTCCCTCAACGTGCCCGTAGTTGCCATCAGTCGTTCATTGAGACGCCAAGGCATCCAAGATACCAACTTGCGCCCAAAGATCAGATTACAGACAAAATAAACGAGTTTTTCCGAAGTCGGTTCCAGGAGTTCTTCATAGTTCTTGACAAGCGGATCATCCGCATTACTTAGCGCCCTAAAATCCCGTCCAAGTCCAGCAACACCAATAATATCAAGCGTAACCTTGTTAGCCCAATGATTAAGTTCCACAACTGATTGACCATCTGGTTCCACAGTTTCCTGCATCTCCTTAATAATCTGCTCCCGCATAGCAATTGACCGTGACCAAAAAACGGGAACAAGCTCTTTTATATGCCGGAAGCTGAATGCCGGTAGTAGATGTTTTCGTTGGAATTTATGTTCATCCCCTTCGGTCAATATCAACCCATCGCCCAGAATTTGTCGAAGAAAGTTACGAACTTCACCTGGTTTCTCGTAGTCGTAGCTTTTGCGGACTAAGACTTCGGCGAGGGCTTCGGAATTGGCTAGAAGGATAGCTTCGGAATTGAAGAATCCCGGTACGCGAATGATTCCCTCGTTGGGTATTCTTTCGATGAATTCCAGGAATCGTTGGCCGGCTGGTCTTTGGAATCCTGCACCACCAAATCTGATGATTGGCCATCCTCCCTAAGATCCGAATTAGGCCTCGTGGATTGTTCTGAATTTGGTTTTCAAACATACCTTTGGCTGAGGTAGGTGTCGCAGAGGACTAAAGAAATGAGGATAGATGAAGCCTGCCCAGAGGATCCATATTAGAAAGTTCAGGATAATCAATACGACTACGAATTTGGTAAACGATGCTCCCGAGGACAGTTGATGGAAGAGAAGCAAGTCTGCAGTACCCAGAATGACAGAAGCAACGGTAATCAACCGCAAAGAAGACGTTTTATTTCGCTGCAGGGACATTTGAGATGAAAACCACTTTCACTGTTTAATAGAACTGATGGCTTCCTCCTCTAAGGACAATACTTCGTACGACTTCATGCGCCATACACGCACATGACGTTTCGAAACATTGGATGGAAGCTCGTTTGGAAACCTATTTGGAACGTCCTCTCGAACTCGCAACTGGAACAAGCAGATAGAACTCGCAAGAATCCCCAACTAGAATACGCAAGTACTTGTACAAACACCCAATCGGAGAAATCAAAATACTTGATAGGCAAGGGCACGAGTATGGGTATTGATCGCTCTCAGCATGGCCCGATTTAAGAGGTGTTGCATGTGATGCGGGGTAGCACATGGTAGCATCTTGGTGCATATGGTAAAGCTACACGTCTTTCTGGTCAGTGATGCAAGGATCAATTGACTTTTAAAAGCTTACGGGCAATTACTGTGCCTTTGGAGACAGCCCTGGGCAGGAACCAATTGTTGATCCCCTAGTTTTCATCTCAATGCCGGATTGAAGTCGATAAAAGCCTTTCGTTGTAAACACGCGTCTAACATCAAAGCCCCTGCGGCTAGCTGATCAATGATCATCACCTCTCGACCCCTTTGAGGACCGAGAGCGAGGTCGCATGCCTCGCGTATCCAACTCTCCATCCCAACGAGAATTACACCACCAAGACATAGTACGTTTACCTGCCCAGATTCCAGAAGTCTTGTTGTTGCTGCCATTATCTTTTCCCTCGCCGTTCCCTCTGTGTCGTTGTCAAGATCTCCTTCCCCAATATGAGATGCCACAACTCCACCAAATTTCTGAAGGTGCTCAATGGTATATGCTGATGTGTTGGAAAATAACTGCTTGACCCCCTCAGCTAGGATCTCCTCGAATGGCATTCCAGTCGTGATAATGCCAAATTTTGAATCTGGAGGAATCATTTGCAAAGCAGCATGGATACTGGCATCAAAGATGCTGACCACAGGTTTGTCGCTGACATACGACTGAAATAAGCGAACGATAGGATGATCCGCATAGCATGCCCCTAAAAAGCCATGGAAATTGTGGGCGATATCGAAAAGTGAAGGTATGCAATGCGAGGCACTTTCGAACATGTCAGCCTGGTTCCGAATAAGCGAAGGGCCGGTGGATGCTGTCCAGTAGGTGAACACTGTATTTGGTAAGTTTAAGCTTGCGAGGATAGGAATGAAGGTCTCAGTGATGGCTTTGTTGGTGTTGGGATTGAAGACCAATACTCTCTTGATCATGGTCACAGCGAATCAAGATATGACCAAAGCAAATGACGTTCACAATGTCAAACTAAAGAAACTGATGGGTTTATGAAGACCCTATCCATTGTGTATGGTATCTCGCGCCAGAATGACACCAGAACGCGGGTCTCCCCCGTCACCAAGAAATTTAATGGTGCCCGGAGTGCCCGCGGGTCCTCCTTTGCCGTAATCTGCAGGGGTTATATACAGCATACTATTTGACAACCACATCCCCGACTTCGTTGAACTTTGCGCGATCGAGCCACTTCCTCTATCATAATGAACCAACTCTACCAGGGTAGCCAGATAAGGCCCTTTAGCTACGAACAACAGCAAGCTGAAGAGGGATATAAGGCTATTTTGATGCCACCTCATTGATATGTTTACGCCTATCAGGGTTATTGGTTGAATGAGCCGATCTCTCTGCTCTATGTCGAAACAGCGTGCAATGGACTCCACATCTGAAAAAGTCAAACCGAACATCAAGACCGACAGCGTGTCATCCGACCCAACGCAAGGAGCGATCTACATTGACGTCGAGGAGGAGAAGAAAGTTCTCCGAAAGTTCGACAAATATATCCTCCCACAGGCATTTGTTTTCATCTTGTTGAATTATCTCGGCCGTTCTAACCTTGGGATGCCCGTGTTTTTGGCTTCGAAAGAAGTCTTGGATTAGAAGGGAATCAGTTTGGCAACCTCGTTACCTTATTCTTCGTCCCATATATTGTCACTGAAGTGTTCTGGGTCAGCGCGGTCAAGCGCTTTGGGGCCAACTATATCATCACGATTGCTCTTACTGGCTGGTGTCTAGCAACCATTGGGACCGGATTTGTTCAGAACTATGGTCAGGCACTAGCTTGTCGTATGCTTCTCGGTCTTTTCGAAGCTGGTGTCGCGCCTTGCTTTGCCTTCATCTTCTCTACCATATACGCTCGCGAATCTCTAGCAAAACGAATTGCTCTAGTCAACCTCGCCAATGCCACTTCTGGGGCTTTCGGTGGATTATTAGCTTATGGCCTTCAATCGATGGGAACACGTCGAGGTCTCGAAGCCTGGCGATGGCTGTTCATCATTGAAGGCGCAGCTAGTCTTGCTATCTGCGGTGGCCTATTGTTGTCCTTTCCCAACACACCTGAGGCCGCCTGGTTCTTGAGCGTAGAAGAGAAAGAAATTATGGTACTTCGCAAAAAGCGCGACATCTTGTACAAATGGGATGATCAGTTTGAATGGAAATGGGTCAAGGAAGCATTGACCGACCCTTTTGTTTACATCGCTTCTCTGGCTTTTTTCACCAGCAGTGTCGCAATTTTTGGATTTGGAACTTTCCTTCCTACAATAATCAAAGGTTTTGGCTACAGCTCTTTGGAGGCCAACTACCTTACCATTCCAGTCTATGTCACCGGTGCTATTTCTCTAGTCGCACAGGCCTACTGGTCTGATCGCCTGCAAAAACGCGCTCTATTCCTGGTTGTGTCCGCCATTCCTGTCACCACGGCCTACATTATCTGTGTCGCTACACCTAACAAGGTCGCTGGTTTTGCCGCCATGTTCATCCTTGTTCTTGGGGTTTATTCTGTCTCTTGTCTAATGATTACATGGATGGCCACCAACCTGATCCCTGAGTACAAGCGCTCCGTCGGTCTTCCGATCTTCTGCAGTATCGGGAACTGCAGTGGCCTCGTGTCTGGCCAACTCTATCCTCCATCTCAAGGACCCAGATACATCATGGGCAACTCAATATCAGCTAGGTTAGAAGTTGTTTCTGTTGTGTTTGTTGGCCTGACATGGCTCCTTCTTCGACGCAGGAATGCGGAAAGGGAGAAGCTGATTGCACAAGGGACTACAACTAATGGCATGGTAGGGGATAAAGCGCTTGATTTTGAGTATTGCCTTTAGAGATTGTGGATTAGTATGATTATTTTTGAACCAGCACGGGCTTCTATTCCGTAGTTTACTGCGACATGAATTTTAGAATTCGATGAGCTAGCAAAAAATCTCCGAAGTATATGACCCATGAATAATATTATACGAAGTTACGGTCGGATACTTATCGTCAACCCTAGCAGAATCTTCAAGGTCAAGCGTTGCAATGAAAGGAAGTTTTCGGCGGGGTAAACCTTATAATCGGGGTAATAGTCGGTCCCCTATCAATTCTGCCCAACATAAGATGTCTGGAGGAACATCCACGTGCTCATTCATGTCGACACCACAATGAACGTCGTCAGGAATAAAGATCAGCGCCCGTGTGATAACTGTCGAAGGCGAAAAATACGCTGCTTGTACGCATCAGAAGACGCTACGAATTGTGTTTTGTGTCTGTCCCGCTCTACCATATGTACCTTTCTGCAGGATGCGCCCCGGAAAAAGAGACCTCATACGTCAAGCAACACGAATCAGGATGAAGGTACGGTAAACCAGGGGTATTCGCTCCACTATTCCTCCTATTCGCCAAATCCGTGAGCTAACAAGCTAAAGGCGTAAGACTTCATCAACTGGTATGCGAGTGAACATAGTAAACACTGGCATAAAAGCTGAAAAGATAGGACAAGATAGTAGGCCTGTTCTACGGGATTATTCTGACCTCAAAGGGAAATCACTACTGAAAGAAACTCTCGGGCATCAAAATCGTCAATCTACATCAGCTTTAGGAGGCACGTCAGACTTTGATCCTGCCATCATACGCAACTTGTCTTTTAACCCTCAAGGGAAATGTCTCGACAACATGCAGGATGATATGGTACTCCGGCGACCAAGTGTAGATGTCCATTTCTTGATGCGCCCAGACAACCAGGAGGAAATGGATCAAGAACTGGAAAATCTAGATATTATCGAAAGGCTCGTTGCTCCACACGGACAGGAACTGGTCAATCTCTATTTCCGGATTGTTCATCCTACCTTTCCAATCCTCATAAGAAAGTCTTGCTTGAAAATATTGGTCGGTTTTACCGCGAATCTACTCCTTCTGGACTTGGGGCAGTCTATGTTATGGCATTGGATTGGTGGTCATATAGTCCATATCTCTCCACCAAGCCCAAACCAGATGCCAAAGAGTTGGAAAGAGTAGTTACTAGAATGTTGTTTGAAGTACAACAACGACCGAAGATATCTGACCTACAAGGTGGTTTGGTGTTGCTACAAAAATCAGATGTGAATTCTTGGGCAATGACAGGTCACTTACTGGCTATGGCCCAGAGTCTAGGAATACACCTTGATTGTACTGATTGGCAAGTTCCTGACTGGGAGAGGGGCATTCGGAAACGTGTTGCGTGGGCTTTATTTTTGCAAGATAAGGTGTTACTTTCTTGCTATATTATTTTGAGACAACCTGATCTAACCAGTATCTTTTTTAGTGGGGTGCGTTGGTGTACGGACGACCATCCAATATAAGAATGGACAGTTGGGATGTCAGACCACTAGAGGTCTCAGATTTTCCAGAGACATCCAAGGACAATGATGACGAAGAAGGAAGTGCTGAAATCGGAAAAGGAAGACAAACCTTCGTTTACATGGTCTCGCTCACCATGATCGTCTCTGAGATCTTAGATCAATTCTTCACGTTGGCAGCGATTAGGCGCAGGGAAAACTTGCCAGCTATGCTCGACCGTGCCAGGCCGCTTCAAATGCGTCACAAGGAATGGTTCTCTTCTCTCCCGCAGATGTTATCGGTTGATGATATAAAGCCTCGAAAATTATCCTCAGTTGGATACCTCCACCTAGCATACTACACAGCAGAAATTACGCTTCATCGCGCTATTCTTCGTTCTCATTCCTTTCCCCAGTCCAGACTCAGATTTAATTCTCATGACTCGTCGCACGGCAGGCACACGATTCTCATCAGCGCTCGATTTTGTCCAACGACTACGCCAAGAACATCTCCAAAGTTTCTGGCACTTCTCATCGAGTTGTAGCCTCGCAATTATCGGGATTTTTGCAGGCATACTCGCCATCACCAGTACAGATCCGCAGGAACGTGACTCATATATCTCGCGACTGGCAGAGTATCGATGGATTCTTCGAGTCAGCAATACCGGTTCTTCGGTTATGAAATATGCTGTTGGGGTGCTGGACAAGACCAGTCAGTTGCTGGAACAACAGATCAAACAAGAGGGCTCGAGAAGAGAGTCAGAGATTCAGGAAATTCCGGCGTTAGAGGTGTCGCCAACATATAGTGGCTCGGTTTCAGTGGGCGTGGAGGATCGTGGATGGAGTGAATCAAGCGTGATTGATCCGCAGCACATGGGGTATAGTCATGATTTGAAGAATTTTCCCATGTATGACATGGCTAGTATGGCTAACACTGACTTCTTCACGTTCGACAATAGTGCGGGGCGCTGATTTACATAGCTAATAAAAGAAGATTGCTTGGAAATTGTTGTTCGATAGAAAGGGGAGAACTGTTCAATTTGTAAAAGTAAGGTACAGGTGGGCATTAAATACCCTGGCATGACGCTAGTGCATGTAGTGAGTGAATATCAAATATGTCCAACAAAAATCCGTGGGCAAAGTGTTGGCAGGCTTCCACTTGGTTCCTGCCAGTGTAATTGCTCGTAATTCTCTAGCGAATCTGGATTTTGTACTGCTCAAAGGACTGGTACGAGGAGAGAATAGGGCGTAAATAACCACCCAGTATTGTCTTGCTATTGCATGTGATTGTTTTCCTAAAGTAGTATCAGATGAATAGTTACTGGCGGATTCCCTCGCAATTCCATAATATGATTGTACTTGCCTTGCCGGTTAACACATACGGTTATGTTGGAACAACGTTTGGCACTTGGAATACGATTCCAAGGATTCCAAGATTCCATTCCAAGGTGGAATATCTCAAAGGCTCTTTAATTTAGAAAGGAATATTCTAAAGGATACAATAAGGCTCCGGAATTTGTAATTCTAAAAGAAATATATATATATAGCTTTTTAACTAACAGGTACGCTTGTTTTAAGGTAAATGAACGTAGTAACTACTCAAATAGCGAATATACTATACTACTCATTCACTATACTGATTAGTTATATACTACTAGCCGAGGATCTATAAATACGTGCTAGCCTAATACTCACGTGGTACTGTCGATTTGGTAGAGAAGGGACGTACTAAGCCCCGAATATTGTACCTAAGCCTCCCATTACTAGAACAACTACAGTATTTTATAGATATATGCTATTATAACCCTCGAATTAACTAATTGATCAATAGGACCAGCGATTCGTCACTTAGTACGCATAGTGGATTAGACGGTATTATTTGATCACTTCTAGGATGCGAATTATTCGTCACTTTTATTAATAAATAAAGTTGGTTTTAATTAAAGTATACCCCTCGCCTAAGAAAGTAAATTAAGCACTCTAAAAGAAGACGTAATTAAAGTATAAACTCTACGACCTAAATAAGTAAAAAGTAAAGCTATTCCTAGATACGATTATTTCGTCTTTAGTTCGCGTCCGGCACTAACTCTCGCTCTACCCCGTCCCTTTTTTAGGGGGGCTATTACCTATCTTTTTAGCTGTTTTTATCGTTTTTGCTATAGTAGTACTCTTATATCTCTAGCTATTTATACCTTATTATCGGTTATATAAAGGCTCTTCCTCCACCCCTCCCCAAGCCTCTATACCCCCCTTGTCTATACCCGCTACTTCACCTATCCTTCTCCTACGCTTACGTCCTTTTCTCTATATAGCGGCAATAGAGGCTCTATTATTTTCGAGTTATACGTTTCCCCTCCTTAGACGCTAGATGGCGATATAGCCGGGTTAGCAGCGTCTATAGTAAAGTAATAGTAAGGACAATAGTAATAGGGAAGAAATAAGGGGAAGGGAATACAGACCCTTAAACAAATTTGTATAATGTTATAGTATTTACTTACTATATTCCATTCCTTATTCTACACCTACCACCTTACTCGGTCTACACTATAACAAGCTACAACAAAAGCTTATTATAGAATAGATTATTATCTTTGCGACGTCTATGATAGTATCCCTTGAATCTATGGTGCGGCGGTTGCAATAGTCTAATTAGTTAAACCAGGAAATCCAGGGTTACTATAGCACAGATAAAATAACGAGTTCCAAGATGGAATTCCAAATTCCATCGTCTGGAATTGGAATATTCCAAGGGACCTTTATTTTAGAACGGAGTATTCCATAGAGGGGGTCTGGAATGGAAAGGAATTCCAAATGCCGAACGTTGTGTTGGAAGGCGTGTCCAGTTAGTTTCTAGCCATTATAGTAATCGCAGCAGTACTGATCTGCCATAATACCATCTGATAAAGGCATCATGGCCTTACAAGTATGATGACATTTGGGCAAGAACAAACTCGGCCACAATTCCAAGTTTAGGAAAAGCTCACCGGTCTCTCTAACTCGCGCTCAGAGTAGAAAATCGCTGGAGAATATCAGCTTGTAGGCAATTTTCTTAATCATCATTAGCCAATTGAGTGAGGCAAAGTGCTTTTCAAAAGTCCCGTGACTCCCGTCAAAGGGCTGGGAATTTGGAGTATACCACACCGCAATGAAAATCTCAGAGAACTCAGGCCACAAATTTGCATGCGTACAGGAATAATTAGACCACATAGTTCTTTCGTGGCTACGTATGTCCAAGGATTTATGCTTGGAAAGTTCAACATTATTGATTGCACTTGTATTAGCCAACGGCGAAGCACTCGAACCTAAGCGACGTGAAGATCACGTTTCTAGAAGGAAAAACCACTACCCATTGTTTCCAACTCTGGGATATTCTAGGACCTTAGCTTTGTGGTAACCTATTGGTCCCCAAAGTGGAATGACATTAGATAGGTGTTCTCTAGCTCAGCAGACTGATAATAACAATCCTATCTCTAGACGAGTATTTTGGACATACTGTACTGTTGATTTTATCTCTTCACACGAACGGATCCAATGTAAAAATCTTGAACCCATCGCATTACAATACCACGCCTGAGTTTAGAGTCGTCATACTCAAAAGAGATCCAAGCCTCCACATCAATGTCTCAAAACGCAGCCTACCACCGTCATGGAACAGCCAAACCAAGATACCTATGACCCAAACACCCTTAAAATCCTTCCCACCACCACGGTCATCAGTCCCAAAGTAAACACCACACACCCCAGACACAGCCACGATTCCATCTAACACGAGCAAAGATACCATCCATTCCATCCACCACCTCGGACGCCCCTCTTACCCCTCATTTTCCCCACACCAAAAGGGATCAACGGGACATGACCCTGCACCCGTACGAGTAGAACACGGAGTGCACATACCAAGCCGCGATTTTCCCAATTGACCACCAGCATGCCACCACCCTAACGGATTCAGTACGGTAAGAGCTTATTTGTGCTTATGTGTAACATCTCACGACCTTGGAATTACCGCACGGAGATCAGAAATCATGCATGGGGGCATGCACAAGCACAAACACCGACGATAATTTTGCACATGTAAAGACGATCAGCGAGCCAAGGAGGGAAACCGAGGTTGGAAACTGTTGTGGTATAGTTGTACGTAGGAGAGGGAGTATACCCCTCATAAGATTGAGGATCAGATGACACTTTTCCCCCTAATGATGATGAGGGACTTCACTTGGGAATACATGTAGTGAAGTGCTTTAAATTGTTTTTTTCTTCTTGAGTTAGATTAAGTATGAATCTTAAGAAAGGATATATGTCCCATAAACCGGGGTGCCGTTCAAAGTAGATACAATCGAAGTCCCCCTCCATAACCTGCCCGCTTAACTATGAATGCTGAGTCCCCATTGAAATGCCAAACCATCCCCAAAACCAAAAATACTTCGCCGATTTTCATGAAGAGAGTTCTTATATAAAGATAACCCACAACACGTCTTGAATCTCGTTTCATTAAATCCAATGAATTATATCATCACCCCATCGCTTCCCAGAAAGCACTTTCCGAGAAACTCGTGTCTAGTGAGAACTATCCGCAATAACCTGCAGAACGTTCATCCGCAATGGCAAAACATTATCACTGAGTGCCTTCTCGTAATATGGTATATGCTCGCCATTGAAGATGACCGACGATCCTCTAATTTTCAAATCCAGGAATCCGTTATCCAAAGCAGAGACGACTTTCATCTGATCCATCGTTCCGCTCATTGGAAGTGAGTTATCTCCAGGCCTGATGGTGAAGTTCTCAATAGTGGTGTTTCCTACAATACCCGCCTTGTCGGTCGAGAGGGAGAGAGTGACATTTCCCATTTCGATCGTCATGTTGGAAGGATTGGGGATAAATGCGAAACCGGAAAGGTTAGGACCGTCGGTTTTGGTCGCGTTGATTCGGACGTTGGTTACGTTGAAGCCTTTGAGGCCATTGAGACCTTGAAACTTTTGTCAGTATTGAGATTTCGGAGTAAACAGTATTATGTAAATCCACCTTTATAACTTGGGGTATCCTGAAAGTTAACCTGAACGGTAGGTAAAGCTCCCAAGTGCAGGGAGGTTCTTCCGATCAATCTGGAGTGAACATTTTCATTGGCGAGGATTGAGCTCGCGTAGGCAGCAAGTTGTTCCTGATTCACGATGTCGACCTTTTGGTTTTCAACACTGTGAGTGGAGGTTGGTTTTCTTGCGTGGATTTCTGGGAATTGAATGTAAACCATTGGCTCTGGACCCTGGACTCCATCGGTGACGAGATAATTCGCGGCTGGGAAACCATCAAGTGTTGGTGTAAATTTGCTTGGGTTGTGGAGAATGACTCTTTGTGTCAAAACAACAGAATTGGGCGTTGGATCGAGAAATTGTAATTCCGTAACTTCAAGCCATGATGCATCCACATCGTGCTGTGCAATTCTGGGCATGCCAACGTAAACCCTGTTACAAACTGTTAGCAGTCGGTTTCACGAGAAGGTCGTGTGATCTGGAAGATACTTACAAGCAAAGCGCAATAATTAAAAAGATAATACAGAAGGCGATTACATGAACCCACCAAAACCGAGCACAATGTCTCTTGACTTTGTATAAAGCTCCAGTCTGCGCCGGCGCGACGGCTCTGCTCTCAAGGCGGTCCTCATCGCCCTCAAACTTGGATCCATCCGAGCCGTTGTCATTCATATTTTTGTTTGTAGACATTTTGCCGGCGTCTAGAACCTCGGAGCTTTCCAGGGTTTGGCGTCGAAGAAGTTCCGAAAATCCTTCAAAAGAAAGATTCCACGGAGAACGATATTATGGCTACCTAAAAGTATGGGGAGGGCGAGTAAATATCAACTTTTTTGAAAACGGATATCACAAAATGAGGCAAACCGCCTGAGGTAATAGCTCCGAGGTACATGTGATCCACCAGATTGTGAATGACGAGGGGCAAGGTAACCCATTCCTAGTAGCAGTTTTAGTGAATCACCTTTTTTTGGAAGAAAAAGCCGCCCAACATGGTTACGCGAACGCTGTACGGAGTATCATCCATTTCACACATTCAGCCTCTTGCCAATCACAGAGAGGAACTGCTGAAACCTTAAAACTCGAGCCCCATTCACGAGTGTACGGCTCTTCAGGGTCCAAAGTTAGGCTTTTTGCTTGACTTCAGGTGTAGTGATCGAAACGGTCACTTGACACTCTGATTGGTTGAACCACGGATTTGCCGGCTCGGGCGCATTAAAATGTAACCATTCCAATTCAGGTCTTCTCCGTCCTTCTGTACAATTGTGGAAGGGGTGCGGACAAGCTCTTGAGCCCTGGCAATACCCCGCATAATGAAATTTACAACAAGGTTATTGCATGGGAAAGGAGGATGTGTGGATGACGGAAAGAAAGGTGCAGCAAAACGATACGAATGGAGAAGACCAAATTTCGAGCATGACCAATGAACAAGTCTTGATTGATTGAATCTGGTTGGATCTGCGCATCGATTTTGATAGTCCTGCAGTGCAAACTCCGTGCTTACGCAGGGAATTGTACGGTGTCTCTATTTGGGAAGGTGTTTTCAACTTTTGCAACCCGTGGATTATAAGAACAACGACAGCGGCGGGAAAAGGAATAAGAAATTTGGTGGACGACAAAGCCAAGTTTGGAAAATTGCTGGAGGGTGGAAAATTAGGTTCATCTTGTACGGCCAGTCTACCAGCTAACTGGGAAATAGATTTGAAGAATAAGCTTATGTACGGTCCGGCACGGAGTACGGCAAGCAAGAAGCCTGCTGAAGCAGCGACCAATCCGATGTGGAATCGAGGAGGGAAATTGTGATCCATCTCGTTTGCCCTTCGTACACTACTCCGTACTTTGTACTTCAACTGGACTTGATGACAGTGTAATGTCGAGGTGTGCTGAGTTGCTGAGTTGGGTTGTCAGCTCTTCCAACGCACCACAAGTGTATCCTTGAGAGTTCTAGAAGGCCGTGCGAAGTGGCAAACGCCGTCTGTCGGACAGTGGTGACAGGTGTCGAGAGATGCCACCGAATAACATCGCGAGGCAGGATGGTATGCATGGTAAAACTGCTGTGGGTATCTTAGCCGCCGGTTCTCTGCAAATAAGAAAGCTGGTGACGTGCAGATGGTCGATATTAATTGGTGTTGGTGTTGTAAAATAGTTTGGTACGGTAGAGAAATGCGACGTTACATTTCCAGCTTCGGTAAATCCCGCTACTACTGTAAGTTAACTTAACTTAACTTAACTTACTACGCATAATAACGTCATCATTCAATTTTTGGACTATGTTATCAATTGCCGTAAGGACTCCTGCATTAACCGCCGGTATAGGTTCACACATAGTTAGGAGCTGATTTGGAATGTTCGGTTTATCATGAATTGAAGAATGAATAAAAGAAAATGGAATACGGGAACGTCAAATATGATAAGCGCTCGGGTGACTTAAGCATACGGACCCAATTGGCTATCCCATTTCATTCCATTCCATTTGTTTTCATGCAGCCAACTTTATGCGCCACATGCATCTTGACCCAAACACCGCAGCCAATCCCCATTGATTTCCTTACAGTCTTCCCGTTTGGTTGCCTTCGCTGCGCCTTCATTCAGCTTTGGGTAGGAGTATATTCAGTCTCTTCGAGACTGTCTCTAATTTCTTTTCCAAATTTACTGCTAGTGCTCTGATCATTGGTCCTGGCAATGCCATTACTTCATAATCGGCGATTGGTGTCGGGACAGAAAACTGTGGATAGAATATTTTGATAGTGCTTGCTTGCAACGTATCATGGTGACTGGAAGGTCGCACGATTTCTGGGTCTACACTGGTGAAGAATTGATAAGATGGAAGACCATTAGAGAAGGAAGTATGTTGAGACTATTTCCCAATTGTCAACAACGCTAACCCCCAGATAGCAGGCGAACTAGCCCCGCATTAGCCATATGACCCGACACTACGTAACTTCCTTTTTTTTATTGTGCGGGTTCCAAGAGTTTAACTGAATGCGACTTTGTCTAAAGCTTTTCTCAGATTATATACTGTTATTTTCATTCATCTACCAAAGCGATACAGAGCCATTGGGTCTTGATTTCCATGCCCCACTGGAAGGAAACAGGAGCGACATAAGTAGATATTATGCATATGTCGGCAACGCTCTACTGTCATATCATAAAACGTCCTTTCTCCAACCTTAAATATCACCCGTTCCTTGTTGTTGCCTGGACTTTGATTCAATATTCGGACAAACTTCTTTTGAAACATTGTAGTTAGAGGTTTAGCACATAAATACGTAATAGTCCGTAACTCGGGAAGTGTCCTAGCCATTCGACTAACTTTACATGCGCTTTCGGGTTTTTGTATACCGCAAGGCATCGTAATCGGGTAGTCAGGTGACGTTGGAAAATAAAACGCCAGATGTTGTAAGCGAGTGAAGGCAGGAAAGGGGAATTCCGTCCGCGGTGAGAAATATCCAAGGCAGGGGAATAGTGACGGCGGAATTAAGAGAGTGTCGTTAGCGAAATCGAAGTAACCAGCAAAGTATCCCCCATGATCTAGTTGTGTATAATTTTCCAACCCAATTTGTCGAGATTCTTGACAGATATGGAGAACTATAGGTGTTTTCCTTCGAGAAACTGTAATTTTGGGAATACGAGAGCGGTCATTCCTTCCGTATTTACACCGGAATTGAATTCGCGAGTATTGGCCCTCTTCATAGTGACGAATTGGAGGATCTTTGACAACTAACTCAGCTGTAGAAGGATCGCTTATAAGACCCCAGATTTTCCATCGAATTTCTAGTGGTAGGGATGAGAATGGCATGATTCTATATGTTTAGCTATAAAAGAAGGGTTGGAACAATGGCTATAAAGGTAGAAAGGGGTCCTGAAACCTGCCATGGTGGGTTCGGCACACACCCACGGCAGAAAACCGCCAGGCCTAGTTCCAGGTACAATTAGAATAACACTACAAAAATTGACGTCCTTTAAACGCAGCAACACAAGAAATAATGAAAAATCGCTTGAATTGTACCACTTGAGGCAAGAACAGAATTAGATGGAAATAAACAAAGAGGAAGTGAAAAGAAAAAGCTACGCTATGTATAGAGATTATATTTAGCATGTTTTGAAAATTACTACTTCAATTCTGTAACATAACATCCTCCTTAATCGTTCCCACAATTCTATCAAGCGCTAAACCACCCCCAAGAAGTTCAGATTTTGAACAGACCTTTATTAATGGCACATCCTTCTGAGTAGAAAATAGTTCCTCGATCTCCCTCCAAGTAACCGGTGTAGATGTGACGACGATTAATACCCGAGGAGCTAGATATAACATTATCCTCTGGGCGGTCCATTTATCTACATGGTGCCGCTCTACAGCAAGAATCATATGTCTAGTCGTGGGATGCAGACTATCGGTATAGATGCCAAGAAAGGTGTTTTTTAATTCGTGTTCAATGTATATAATATCGCACCTCGGATTAAAGATTATAGAATCCGGAAGCTTAAATGGTGTGAGAGCTCCCGACGTCATGCTAATCTTAGAAAGGGGACCAATCGTCTCTCGTGACATTCTGCAGGTATTTCGAAGAGTGGCCAGAAGGGTTGAATGTTTGTAAAATTCATTGTAACACTGCGTATGTGCACACGTCTGAGAATGGATTGTACAAGGGCGTGTCTTTCCTTTCGTAGGTGCCGGCAAACCCGGAAGACAAAAAGCGCAGTCCTTACCAACGTCGAACCGGAGGTTGGAGAGCTTGTAACAGCGCGCCGGTGCTTCTTTTTGAATATATTTGACAGTCATATAATCATCCGAGATGTCGACAGCTTCCCGTTTTCGAAGTAGAGTTTCTAATGAGTGCTTGGTCCGTTTGTAAGTTATATTGTACACTCGAAGTTGAGTTGCCGCCTCATGCCAGATCTTAAGTTGGAGCTCGGGAGGTAGTTGAATGAAGCGAGGAAAAGAATACATAATTCTTTTTCGAAAAGCTGCGGCATACACAAGAGGGGGATTTTGCGTCTAAGGTTTGAGGGGAAAAGTGTAGTAGCGAGAGCAGAATTGGTATGAAGGTGTCGGCGCCACGCCTATTTCAGGGCTCCCACACCTGAAAGCCGCCTGCCGCCAGCGTGCCCTCCCCTAGAGGCTACAGCCTGTTTCAGGGCTCCCGCACCTGGAATCCGCCTAGCGCCAGCGTAACCCTCCTAGCAGCTACAGCTTTACATGCCTGAAAGCCGACATATATAGGGCATCACGCCTGAAAGCTGGCGAGGGGCCCCTGTCGAAAAAGCTGAGTCATGCCGAACTGAGGCTCATGTAGGCAGGGCTCCAAGAGAATTGGGCATCCCGTCCGCTCTGCCATACACAAGCCTCTGATCGGCAGATTAGTAGTTGGGTGGGTGACCACCAGCGAATACCTGCTGTTGTATGTTTTCTCTACTTACTCTTTTTTTTCCTACTAGCTTTTTGCAGGGTGGGTTTTGTGGGGTTGCCAAGGGTGGAGCACTGGTTATTGGTGATTGGATGGGAGCGTTCTTGAAAGGTACGAGTACCATGGGATGGGAAGGGGAGGAATTGCAGTTTGTGTTTTTGGTTTTTGGGTTGGGTGATTGTTGGGGGGGTTTGAAGGAGGAGTGGCGAGAGGGGGAAATGGTGGGAAAGGTGGTGGGGTCATGTGACTGGGACCGTCTTGCAAATGAATATATTCAATGCCACTAAACACTTCCATATACATGGCAAGAGGGATACGTATCCAAGTAAAGAGCTTTGTCGTTTTATTATCTGATGCAAGTCTTCCTGCGAACAACCATGGACAATATGGACAAGTTCTCAGATCACGATATTTCTTAAAACATTTACAAAAAACAGATATCTCCAATATATACACAAAACATAACCTCAAGCCATCAGCACCTCACCCAAGTTCACACCCCCACTCACCCCGTAGAATTCGAAGGCACCATCGGCACCAAAACAAAACTCAGAAACGCCCTCGCAGGCACACTCCCACTCACGGTCCCATCACTCGCCACACTCAAAGAACTCGCTTTAAAATCATTACTCGAATCCGTCAAATAACTCGTCGCATTCCCCGTCGAAAACCCCGTAACACCCACCGTCAAACTCGCCGCACTCCCCCCCGTATTCAGCATATTAACAGCCACACTCCCATCCCGATTCCGAAAAGCCGTCGTGCGAAAACTGCCACCCGTCGTCCCAACCCTCACAGCACCCGGTCTCACAGTCCGACTATACTGCGCCAGCGCCCATAAGCGCTTCGAGACCTGATAGTCGTTCCCAGAAACCTGGACCAGCTTCTCATTCGTATTCCCCCCCTGCGTCCCAATCCAATAAATATACGCCGAAACATTCGCGTTCACAATAGCATTATAATACGTCTGCGCCCAGGTCATGCCCTCACCACTTCCACCATTCGCGTACCACGCGGTCGTCCAGCCGCCGTTCAGGTCCGAGTACTCGGTTTGCCAGCTGCGCTTGGTGGAGGAGAGGGAGCTGGAGGCGCGTGAGGTGTACTCGTGCGCGGAGGCGACACCGAGGTATTGCTCGCCGCCGGCGGAACGGATGCCGGAGAGGATGCTGTTGGCCTGGCTCCAGCCGGTGGATTCGCAGCAGACGATTTGGACGTTGGACATGTTTGCGTATTCTAGGGAGGGACGGAGGACTTTCATGAAGGAGGCGGCTTGGGCGCCGTTGGAGAGCATGGAGGCGTAGCTTGCGCTTTGGGGGATGTTAGATATATTGGGACTCTTGTTTATTATGTGTAGTATGATGAGGAAAGACGTACGTGAAATCTGGCTCGTTCAAGAATCCTAGTAGGAGGTTAGTTAGGGATGTTGAAGGAGGAGGAGAGACTTACCTAAGTGAGTGATGGGAACGCCAGCATCGATGTAATACTTGATATACTGAATCAAATAATTCGCATACGCTTGTTTCCCTGGGCAAGAATATCATCGTCAGTTTTCACTTCCAAGAATAGCCGAGTCAAGCGAAGCCTCTGTGATTGAAACTTTCTCCGCCTAGGACGCAAAGCATAAAAAAGCGAAGCCAAGCGAAGCGAAACCACACCCACTCCGACCGAGACCGCGGCCCCAACGAGCGAAGCGAATGCAAAAAGGGGGATCGGCACCCCCCTGCTCCCCTTAAAAAAGAACAAAACAAAACAAAACAAATAAACCCACACTCATCCCTCAAAGTCCCTCCATTAGCATCATTCCCATTACTCTTCATAAACCCCGGCGCACTCCAGGCATTCGCATAGAACGTCCTCACTCCATACTCCACCGCCTTCTTGCTCACAAAGAACTGTCCGCTATCCTTCCCATCCCACACATAACTCGGGGTCCCCTGCGCACTTGTCGGTCCCTTGGGTAAAATCGTGTTCATGTGGTCACTGCTTGAATCCGGGGAGCTTCCTAACCCATTACGCAGGATGGAGAAACCGGCGCCGGTTGAGGTGGAGAAGAGGAGGTCGAGGAGGGCTTTTTGTTTGGGTTCGGGCATGTTGACGATGAGGTTTGCGCGTTGGAAGGCTTCGGAGATGCCGAAGCCTGGGTGGGTGTTGGTTAGGTGTGGGGGGAGAGGGAGTGAGGGGGATGGAAAGGGCAAAGAAGGAGACGACGAAAGCTGGGAGAGCGAGGTGGAGTGCGGAAGATAGTAGGAAAGGTAGTAGGGGACAAACCATCCATAGTTTGGTAAGTCTTCGAGAGATCAACAGTGATCTTCGTCGCAGCCTGTCGAGTCGAAATCCTCGGGTGTGCAGCAACCAGCAGAGGCAAAGAAGCCACAAGGAATCTAGTTGAGAAATACATCGTAGCAATTGCCTTTGTGGCACAAATCTAAACCAACGATAAAATCTTTTCCTATCCAAATTCAAGAAAATAGAAAGGGGGAAGAACAAGGAAGTAAGAAGGGGGGGAAGCGATCTGATATACACAAGCCCCCCTTCCCCTCCACCACCCAACACGCGGTAAAATCCAACAAGTCCTCGTTAATACGAAAAGATCTATCTGGAGAGACATCTTAACCGTCTTGGGTTCCTTCTCATATGGTAAGAAGTATCCATTTTTATTTAGAACGGCACTGAGTAGTAATTGCCATTCACCCCCGTGGGGTTGCCAAGTGCGCGTGGAGTGTCTTACCCCAGATCTCCGCGCCGCGCCAAGATCTGGGGAAATGGGGTTGAGTTGACTGGAAGCGGAATTCTTGACAAGGCAACAGTATGGAGGTAATAAGGCAGAATTTGGAAACGTGGGGTACATACATGTAGGAAGGGACGAAGAATTGGGGATCGGAAAATCTCCATAGCAGGTACGCAAATGCACTTGTTACGAGGCAAGAAGAAAACACATACCAACAAATCCCATCCAAAACTCCAAGTCTCTCAGCAACAGCAAAACAGAAGAAGAAAAGCACAACTGACAACCAGACCCTAGACAAGAAAGGGCCGTACACGCAAGAAAGCCATCAAGCCATCCCATCACGGATCAGTGGAACGAACATCAGAATATCATGATGTGGGGATTTCAATTGACCCCTGGATGAATAGGGAATAGGAAAACCATTTATCCATGTTGGTCCATTGAGTATCTGCCTGGTACTTACCTATTGAACAACCGGGAGCGGATAAACTTCTTAGGGAATGACCCCACATCGTATGATATTTGATGTATGTTGTTGGAAGGCTTGTTAAAAGACGTGGGGAATACCTATACTCATGAATAGGACAAGTAAAGCCTTGGCCTTCTGTACGACGTCAACTTGTATGCGGTTGGAAGCACGAGGAATGTGCGACTTGCTTACTTGAACGATACCCAGGCTCAAACCCCGTGCATGCAAATCATTTATTCATCCATACCTCCCTCCCCTTTAGTCTACCTACGATCAATACTCGCTCCCACCGGTTGGTCCAACACCGAAACATCTACAACAACCAGGGTATCAATAAAAGCATAGAACCGCCCCAAGGAAAGGAACTAATCAATGTCCATATGATCACTTCCCCCCCTCACCACCACCTCATTGACCTCCTCTAAAGAAACCTCATTAGGCGTCCAATCCATACCCCCTNCAAGGAAAGGAACTAATCAATGTCCATATGATCACTTCCCCCCCTCACCACCACCTCATTGACCTCCTCTAAAGAAACCTCATTAGGCGTCCAATCCATACCCCCTACGTCCCTCTCCCCTACCCCCCTCAACACATTTTCCAACCTTACCTTCCTCTCCTCATCCCCCACCCCTCTAATCGTATCTCTATCCCACTCGCAAATCCCCTCCACCAAGTCCACAAACTTCCCCCTCCTCCCCTCATCGCCCAGGATACCCATCAATTCCCCCGCCTGCGCAGCCATGCGCCTCAACTCCCCATTATCACACAGATGGCGATGCACAGCTTTATTCCGTATCCGCACCGCGTTTGCTAGTGCCTTTTCGAGCGTGGTATGTGAGAGCGGGTGGAGAGCGCGAGCAGGGGCGTGGTGGTAGAGGAGTTTGCGCCATTCGGAAAGCTCTACTGCCTCCGAGCAGGCGAGGTTGTGGGTTTGGAGGACCTCGAGAGTCCAGCGGGTTGCGAAGGCATAGCAGCCTTCTTCGAGGAGGCGTTGGGTCATGGTTAGGATGTAGTGCTGGACTTCGTAGGGGAGTCCGAGGTCGGGGTTGGCTGGAGGGGCATAATCGTGGCTTGTGGTTTGTAAAGGGGAGGGGAGCTGGGTTGTCTGGAAGATGTTAGTACTTAGATATACAAGGAATAGTGTATAGTGGTTTCTTGAAAAACGTACCTTCGTCCAAACCTGTCCTCCATTCTGTCCCCTAAACTTGTGATTCCGCGGTGCCCACCGACTCGTAGATAGTCCACTATACATATGTATCTCCTCACCCAGCTCATCTCCCACATAGCTCGTCATTCCCACCTCATCCGCAGATTCTGGGGGCGTCGCGCATTGTACAGGTTCCGTCCGGGTAGGATATGAGACAGTATGTGCTCTTTGATACCGCGCAGCTTCAGCCTCCGCACCATTTCCGTTTCCCGCCCACGGATACCGGTTCTCTTGTCCTATGGTGGGGAGATTGCCCTTTTGACTTGGGAGAGGAGGAGGGTTTCCGGCGCAGCATCGCAAACAAGATGTTCGACTGGCAAAGTTGGAGAATTTGCAGGATGGACAATTCCAATCGCCCGGTCGGGGTGTGTACTCGAAGCCCGATGCATTTGCGTATCTGCTCGACTCGAGGCCGGGCATTGTATCGTCTCTGGGGGGTGTTGAAGATGTTAATGTCCAAACAGATTTTGTACAAGTACAGGGTGGTGGGTTGGGGTTTGGGGCTGTGTCGAGGAGTTTGTTGGATTGTTGTTCATAAAGGTAATTGTAATTCCCCGCGGATGCTTTGAAAGGAATGATCATGACTGAATGTGAATGTGAGTGCGCATAGAGAATTGGCGGATGATATTGGTAACAAATGTCCAGGGTGAATAGTATGTGGCAGAAAGAGAATCTACTTGAGTGATCCTTCGTCATGAGAACCCCCGAGGCCGGCGCGTGGAGAGGCGAGGGAGACGCGATCGCTCAGGTTGGAAAACAGCCACATTTGCTTACACAGCCACTTATTTTGCAATTACCACTTTTAGATAATACTAAACAGAGGTATATCATTAATTATTATTTAAGTAAAAAAAGCTAGCAAGATTACTAATAATATTCTAGTTATAGGTAATTGCTGGGTTATTTGAAGATTTCTCTATAGGGATATTAGGCTAAGTATATATGTACCATTGTCGCTACTATTTAATTTGGTATAATAGACTTTAGGTAACCAGTAGTTCTATTCTTCCTAGGTAGGTAATCTTTCATCTCCTAAATATTACCTTTTGTATGAAACAAAATTAGATTTATCACTGGATAGAAATTTCCAATAATTGATTATTATATACTAGTTCATAAGTTAAAGCAAGCAAGAACTACACAAATTATTTTGCTTTGTATGTATTTTTCCTGACCAACTTCCTTCCCTAACTTGTTAAGAAATATTTACAACTCTAACCCTGAATCAACGCCGAACCTTCTAATTTCCAAATTCCAATATCCTATTTCCAAACCAAACTTTTCCTTTCTCCCGCGTACCTAGAAAGCTTTCGATCCAATCTCGTACCCCCTCTTCCATCTCATCCCTTCTCTATATCCCATCCACACCCCTTCCCCCCTCACCTTTCAATCAAACTGCTTAAACCTCCCACAAGGTCCGTTGAAAGCCAAAACCCCACTGGGATCATGCGGTCTCTGTATTCTCATACCAAAAGCTATGTGGGCACTCGGATATGCCGGCTGATCCGATGGACACGTTGCATCATTAGTAAGGTAGAGATTGCATCGCGCTGGTGGTGTGTCGTACTGGTTATACCAGACACCTCCTACACAGCCTGTCGTTTGGAAACACTGCTCATGATCAGGATGATATCTTTACACGGGGCAGTACGGCGCAGGAGAAAAAGGGGGAGTGGACGAACAAAACGTACCTGAGCACAACAATCATAGCCAGTATACGCCGACGTATCGATCTCCGGCTGAGTCCCTTGTCCGCTACCGTTCTCACCAATGCCAAAGAATGTCTGGTTCGTACTACATGCTTGGTACACCGGATCGATTGCGGGAGCGGGTGTCTCGGTTGCTGTTTCGGTATACCTATATATACTCCCATTAGCATTCTCCCATCACTCAAGTCTCCATTGAAAAAGACGGCAGATTACTCACGTCGTAGTACTAGTCGTAATGACTGTAGAAGTACCCGTAATTGTGCTCGTAATCGTCGACGTAACAGTATTCTTCGCAAAAGCGACAGTAGACGTGCTTGTACTGGTGATCGTCGACGTCGTAGTAGATGTTGAGAGCGCTGATCCGGTAATAGTAGCAGTTATTGATGCCGTTCTAGTGAGTATCGATGGGTTCACCGAGACCACAAGCTTTGTACATCCCACGGAGGAAGGATAAGCAGTAGGCGAGCATTTCTTGTCTCTGCAAAAGTTGTCTGTGGGTGTGGATGTGATACTTGGCTTGGGGGTTGTTGGACTTGGTGTTGTAGTACTTGATATTGTACCAGGTGGTAGATTTATTGTTGTAGTTGTTGGGTCGGATGTAGCTGTTGATTCAGGTTCAGCTGAAATTGTTGCCTCGTCTGTTGTTTGGGCTGGTCCCAAATGTTAGAATTGGATGAATATGGATAATGTGAGACTTCGAGAGTAGTTTTGAAGGGGTTTTATTGAAATGAGAGGGGCGACTTACGGTTTGCGTCAGTTGATTGAGGGTCGTTGTCCCTAGCAGGCTGCGGCCCATTCGCGTATATGAAGGTAGGATTCGCAGGATAAAGCGTAGAAGTTGACTGAGCTAGGGTAGTCGTCGTCGTCGTCGTTGTGGAGGCGGTAGCTGTGACCGTAACTTGAGGTGGATTTTGAGCTTAAATTACATTTTTCAAAAGAGGAAGGGAGGGATATACTGGTTGTTTTTGTCGACGAATAGAGTGTCACGATTGAAGTATATGTGCCGCTTGTAGTGGTCGATTTTGCTGTCACACTGGTTATTGTTGCCGTTGATGTGACTGCTTCAAAGTTAGTATTCTAATGTTGGAAGGGTTGAGAGGAAAAGATATACCGCGCGTTGATGCTGGGGTAATGACACGAGTGGGCGTCTTTATAATCGCAATTCTGGGGGTGATTGCAATTGTAAATGCCTGAGTTGATGTGACTGGTACTCCAGACTTCGTGTTGTACCGTGTTCGACATGTTTGAAGGGTATATACAGTACTTGTTATAGCCGAGACATATGGAATGAGTAAGAGAAGGATTGAGAATAAGTTTGCAAACATTGTGCCTTATTTGATTGGGAGTTTGACTATTGAAAACATCTAGGGCATATGGTGGGATATTATATAACGCTGCATTTGAATCTCTTTACGTACTTTCTTTATTAGCATCTTCACCGCTTGTATTAACGCAGGGCGTGATTGAGGTTCTAGATCTTAGGCGGTATAATACTTTCTCAAGTTCAAATGCAGGTACGGAAATGATCTATATTATAGATTAAGCCTCTAGACGTTAGTTGAGCCACTACTATGTCAGGTTCAAATACAAGTACAGAAAATGATGCAGTTTTTAATTAACTCAATACATAGATAACACATCACATGCACTCTAGAAAAAAGAGTGAATGTCTATAGGGTTAATTGCATACGACGGAATAGGGGGTTGGGCTTTAGCGAGAGGGGTATTCTGTGGTGCACAAAAGGTGGATCAAGTATAGACTCTGATACTAGTAGAAGTTATGTATCAGCCTTATGTCGTCTGGCAACGGCTTTGATCTAACTACACACTCCAGTTTGTGGGGGGGGGGAACTTCTATTCTGCTCCTTCTGGATTATACGTTTATTTTATAAATTTGGCAGACTATGCAATACCCATGACAGCAAAGAAAATATTTCTACAAGACTTCTGTCTATTTCATCTGGAGTTCGCCTATATAATTTTCATACTGTCTTGATTTCTCTAGTAGATAGATAGAAAGCGATGGAAGCGGTCTACCTACACAATTTTGCTGCGTTAGGCATAAAGGTGGGACTCTCGCTTAATGTAACCATATTAGGTTAGAGTGAAGCTAAACCACGGGTCGCCAGTGCCAACTAGTTAAAGTGTTGACTTGCCGCTTGTCTTGGCAAAACTATCACGGCCAAAGTACAGATAAACCTGGATACGAGGATATACGCCTGAGGGCGGATTTGTTAAAAATATGACCAAGGTTATCCTTATAGTAACCTGAGGGTCTTACTACAGGTAATAACAAGGTGAAGAGCTTGAATGCTAAGGTAGGAATATATAATAAAGTACATAGTAAACCTTGTGTAGAATTAGTAATCTTGTAATTCTCGATGCTAGTGTTATACTAGGTATATTAATAAGGAATCCATACTACACCACTTAATTCCTAAGACTTATATAACTACTAAGGAGAAAAGTCAGAGCGGTTTTAATGTAATGATCTTTTGGACCTTAAAACTAATGATAATCCTTATATTCAGGTTATCCTCAACTCCGTATCTACAGTAAAAGAATCAGGCCCTAAAACTGAAGGATATAACCCAGGTTGTCCTTATACTGAGTACCCCAATGAAAAGATAATTTATTCTCATGAGCGTTCAGATGTACTACAGTGCCTTCACAGGATATCTATATCCCATTTTCGGATCGCCTAGGTAACGCTTGTAATGGTCAGGAAACTCTTGGGAAGAGATCTGTATCTCTGGGAATATTAGTTTGGAAACAACAACGTTTCAGTATTAGACTATAGACTGAAAGTAGGTTCATTTTATATCGTCTAACATTTATATTAGAATTATTGGCTGGTGATATTTATGCAAGTCTACAGATATTCCATGGCGTGTTTTGAGATTAGATTTTGAGTTTACATGTGTAGAATCTGTGAGTAAGAGATTTCTAGTTGATCGTGGCGTGGGTCTATTAGCGTTAAGGCTGTGTGGCTGTTCATAGAATTGAAACTAAGATAAAGGAACCGACCACTGGATCTCAAGAACTTCTGTTTTTTTCTTAGGTTCGCACAAAATGTTTTATCATAAATACTGCTAAGATCTGAAGTATGAGATAATAAATGCATATGAGTTCTTCACTTTGACTGCATTCTATAACACATCTGACTCACTGAATTAATTCAAATCGAGGATCATAGACAATATTGTCTGGAATAATAATAAAGTCCTCTTGAATGATATTTCCTGAATTGATTTGACAAACAAAACCATAAATTTTTTAAGCATGGGAATATTCAGGACACCATCAAAACGTTGTTTTCTTTGCCTAGAAAACTTCGCGTAAGTGCAAAAAATAAACAAAGTCACATGACCAAGCGTGACCTTAGTACCCAGTGACAGCAGTTCAACTCGCGATAATAGTACCTATGAGCCCATCGAAGGAGTGATTTGGTAGGACTCGTGTAAGGGCGATTTCCACTTATAAAGCAGAGTTTGTCTCGTCTAATCCAAGCTCCTTAAAACGTTTTCACTTACAAGTCACTACCATTCTGTGCGCGAGAGTGCTTAAGCCTTATTTTGAAGTAACTGTATGGGTAACGCTATATGCTTATTTCTCGAAGTCTAACGTCTTTCAATCCTATTATTAACCCTACATAGTTATTGCTTTGTGATTCGGGATTTGGCAAATCGACAACCTACCCTCTCTTTCTTAGTGTGGTGGTGTGTATGTTCTCACCTTGGGTTTGAGTAATTAGATTTCTGTTTCTTTTTCAAGTACTTGAGCATATATTAATCTATACTCCAGTGTTCTAAACCTCAGTTGGCCTTTGTATCTGCTCTGCGCCAAACGCTCTAGATACCATCCTGTGCTTAGCATATCTTCTGTGAACAGTCGATGTTCTCTAACCGATGAAGAGAGTCTCGTTGTTGCTTTATTAGCATTGATGCAGGCTAACCTTCTAATGGTCATTTCTCATGTGTAAGTAAGTCCTTATTATTTTCGATTGGACAACGGACTTCTATAAATATATTTGTATTTTGGTGAAAAGAAAGATGAGATGTAAATTCAACTACAAGGGGTATTGAGCACATCAATTTTCATCATCCCACTCATCTGCCGATAGACCCACTCCCAACGTGGCTTGAACTACTCCTCCCCCTCCAAGTTCGATAACTCATGGCCCTCGTCAGGATCGTCTGTGTAGTGTCCAAATACAATACTTTCCAATGCTGGCGGTTTTCTCGTTGAGAGCCTGCGTAGCCCAGGATCCGGCGGCGTAAAAGGTCTATATGACCCCTTTCTCCAAAAAGCACGAGTAAAGATCGGCGCGAGAACTGGTGCGTTGACCGCTACCGTCCCCACTATGATCTCACGCCATCCCCATCGATTGATGTTGATAACAGACGGTTTTCCGTTGAGCGTTTTTGCTGCTCTGATTACAGCGAGTGAAATCATGAAGATTCCTGATAATAGTAATAGAGACACACCAATTTTTCGCATACGGGAGGCTCGCAGGTGCCAGATTATTGGAAGAGGAATAGACATAATTGCGAAATCCGTCAGGACGTTGAAGATAACGGTAATCCAGAAGTTCTGGGGTCGAAAGACACACTCTGGCCCCGGGAATGGTTTGATTTGCCAGTTTGCTGAGTATGGTCGACAGGTGAAGGATATACTAAGGGCGAGAAACACGAAAGAGAGTCCCGTGACCCAAAAGAGAATTTTCAGTGTTGTGTTATTCCACCATAGATGCGATTTTAGGCGACGATAGAAGCATAGTACTTTGAATTTCAAAGTCCCTAGATGTGAGCGTTTAGTTGTTGGTAATATTTTCGAGAAGGTGAAGGATATGGGGACTTACAAAGACAGCCAGAATAAGTATACCACGAGATGAATTCCAACAGTGACCCAAACTCTAAAATCTTGATATCCCTATCAGGGAGCGTCTCCGCTAGCTCAGCGGTTATAATAATATTTGCTCCTGTATAATACGTGATTTGAACGACCGCCATGTTGATGGCACAACAAGAAATGAAGACAAGCGCGACGTAGTCATCACTCTCGAATCCTCTGCATCCAACAGTGCGAATCCGTACGGCATATCGGATTGTTACCACCAGAAGGGCAACCGTGAATAATGTCTGCAAGCCATCAGCTACTACTCGCACCGAAACAGACCAAGAATGGGACTCACCCACATCTCCGGGAGATATGTATTGCTTGTCTCTAGTGGAACAAGCTTGCTTGGTCCTTGCACCATAGCAATTCTCCATGTAGGATCAACTTCCTGAACCCATTTGATAAAGGAAAAGAGCATATGTCGTAGGTTATGAACGATTATAGAATAAAAAAGATATCCGGGCTCCCGCGATGTGCCCGGTCGGAGTCTGATAGATTCCATTAGCTTGAAGCTTAATCAACTTTTACCACGAAATAAGTTCTTTCAATCTCACAACCAAGCAACCTTATCGAAATAACCTGGGTATGGATCTGCCTTGACAGGTAAATGCTGTACTAAATTTTAGATATGTGCATGTATCCTAGCTATTTTAGCATCCTTGTGTATACCGGTAGGTGGGCAGGAGTTACTCCCGGTTCAGAACAATAATATTGTTAGTGTTTCAAATACGTCTAATGAATCGCGGTGCCTTGCATGTAAAAGTTTGCAGTTGTCCCGTCAGACGGGACTTGGACAGATTAAATGTGGGTTGAGTAGTCTTTCATACTTATGAGAGTAATGTGAAATGATCTCTTATCTACACCCCGTTTAGCTGGGGCACCCCATCAACTTTATTTACTATATTTAGGGACTCTTGGAACCTAGATTTAGACGTTAGTCTTTGCCTGATGTCAAGTAAAACAAATAAATGAATACCGTGGTAAATCGTCCTTAATAAAAATGGGTGAAATGGGTGGTAGATATGTCTCGTATGCTTGCTAAAGGGTAATAGAAGTTGGGACATCACTCTTTCAGCCACTTAAAGACCAGATTTCTGTGGGAACCTAGGTAGAAAAGACCGACTCAGATCTTCTACACCTAAGAAGAAGGCCTTCGCCGAAAACTACTAGCCACTCTAAGTGGCTCGGAGCATACAAGACATATCCACCAACCCCCTACCACATCCACCCATATTTGTTAAGGACGATTTGCCACGTTACTCATGAAAGAATCGTGAGATTTCGTTCACCCCACTTCAGCCAGCCTTGGGCTGTTAAAGCCTTTTCGCGAATAAGAAACCGCTACGAACTGTTTGAAAGTTTAACAGCCATGTATGCTATCTTTAAATCAAGAAGCAGAAGTGAACTTTGCCAAAAGGTATTGATCTTGCGAAGTGATCGACCCGAGCCCATCGAAGTCGTCAATTCCGTTGTCCCGTTGGCAGTCCCTGCGGTGGGATCCATAGAGGCTTGACTGCTGCTTATTTTGTTTAGAGGAAAATATGTGCGGGGTCGGAGTCTTATTTATTTTGACGTTTTCACCCTTTTACAAAATTTCTCGTAGGTGACGGCCGAACTCAGTTATCCCTTACTTTTTAACACCGAGGAAACCGGTAGGTAGAACGTCCTATTAGGCTTGGCCTTAGTACTTGCTAAACCTATTAAGGAAGTTCTGTCTACCAATTCCCTCGGTGTTACAGAGTAAGGAATAGTGCTAGTGGTTAAGTCTGAGCCATTTGCACTTTTTATACCATACAGTAACTCAGTAAAGTTACTTGTAGAAAAAGCATAACAGGCTAATAGAAAATAGAAAATCTTTCACAGAAAGTATTCATCTTAACGTTTCATCCCTTTCTATCCACTTTGGCTTTATTAGATAAAACAATCTATTTAATGAAAAGCGTATAAGGTAGTACCTTTATTACTTTAAAAAGATATATCGTTTTACACCAAATTCGGCCTAAATTTAGTACTAAAACAAGCACGTCTAGAAGATCACCATATATACAAATAAATAATTTCTTTATAACTCAATGAACCTATATACAAGTACTAAGAAGGCACTTGACTGTAAGGGTCCAGGAGGGATAAGGATTAAGGGGTTTATCTAGAGTGTATATACTTATAAGCTATTTAAAAGTAGGCAATCGTCGATTTTTGGTGGGGCTCGGCTAAATTGTTCAGACTTAATCGCATCGACTGTACCATAAAAAACGATCGACGCGGCATTTGATTGCAGAGCTCACCGCGAAAGAGGAAACTTCTCCACTCTCTGTGCCATGTGGCAGGAAAGACCGCGAATTGAGACGAGCTCACATGAGATATCCACTCTTGGCGTCTTCAAGAACTGCTGGACCATGTAAGGTTCATATGCCAATGTCCGCGTCCACTTCCACGTACCGATAACCTAGCTCAAGCTCCCAGATTGCACTTTCTACAGTCCATCACCTCCTAATTGCATCTAACCCTTCAGCTACACATTTTCTTCCGTGGTTCCTTCTCAAATTCGCCGACAGCAATCATTCTTCTCATCAGTTCATTTTCCACAATCCCAAACACCCAACTCAAATATCCTTTAATGAAAAAGTGTTTCCCTCGATACGAGACGTAACTCTCCATCCCAGAAAAGCTTAATATATGTACATTGGAAAGGGCGTGGATATCTCGGGTCTCCCCCTCCTCTGTATAAGACTTGTTATAGGGGCTGTATGGCCCCATAATATAGCCTTCTAAGCCAGTCGGATTGTCTAGTACATATGGAGGTATATCGGAAAACGACAAGGGGGAGGGAGCGAGGGGAGATCCGAGCTGTCCAGGGTTTCTAGCTAATAACCTTTTTTCGATCAAGAAGAAACGTGCGTGGACAGGTTCACCTGGCCGTTTGGGTCGAGTGCACGTGCTAGAGGGGGGTTGGTGCCTAAAGACTCTGCATGTTCCCAACAACTGAGCCTCACTTAGTAAGTTGATCATAGTCTTGTACGGAGTTAGGAACATTATTTCCGAGTACATCCCTATATCGGGTTTTCTACGTAGTATCGGGATTCTGACATGATCAAGTGAGATAGATAGGTAGAGATAGTCAGACCTGAAACCTGAAAGTAAAACGAATTAGGAATTATGGATTCATCTGTAATGTCAGGTGAGGACGGAGATAGGGAGTTCAGGAAGGGGGCGATATATATTGATAAGATACAAGCCACAGCTGCCACACGATGTTCCGCTCACTCCATGATAGACTGACAGACGATTGAGTTCTTCGAACCCAAATTCATTCATCTCAAGATGGTTCTATTAGCGTATTATGCATTTGAGAGAATTATCACAGAAGGGGTTCTTATTGGATCTTTGCAATCGAATTCGAAGATAAATACAGGCCGCGTTGTCGCCGCTGTATCTTGAAATCTATCTAATCATCGAATAGAACTTTCAAGTTGCATAACTATTAATGATTTTGTGGCCTCCCATTTACTTTTCTTCCCTGGAGAAGCTATAATAACTTACGAAAAAGGGACTCAGAGTTGAATAACATTATCCCGAAAAAAAGAGGAGTTGGTTCACGGAAGGGCGTGTGGGTTTGACTTGTCACTAGTATCCGGTAACTTGAACTGATTAAGTGTGCACCGCACAGTCGTTACGACAGTATATAGTTCCCAGCATCTCCAACATATTCCGAATTATGAGTACGTACCACTAGAGCAGTAATTCTCTTCCACGAGTCCTGCTTAGAAAAACTCGGCTTGATTATGAGGGAGGAAAAATATGATAATTATAGGTTCCTAAAGCCATGCGATTTGATTTCCGAAAGCGAGGATGGTATATGTTTACACTGTGTGACTTGAAATCCAACCACACTTAAACCTGGCATTTTGGCAGCAAGACCGTGTTCAGCAGCGATGCTAGCGAAGGCTTTTGGAAACATATCCAGTACGTGAAATCTAAAAGAAAGATAGTCGTATCAACGTAAGTAGCTGCAAGGTATTGACTTGTTTTCTGCTTAAAAGGAATAGGCCACAGCTTACAGTAATGATGCACAGCCACTCATCTGCTCTCAAGGCTTCTTTCTGGCCGGTGAGGTAATAGTCAGTGCGTCTTCCCATCTGCTCTGTCGCTAGCGCAGATGGGATGTCTTCAGAAGGCTGAGGCCTCGATGTCTTGATATAACGTTTGCTACTTGAGTGACCGAATTTCCCGTCTACTTGCCTTTTCTCATCCGCATTTTCTGAGTTGCAAAATTGGGTTTTCTTTTTTTCCCTTTCCAAAAAATAAGACAAAACAATAAAAACAGTACGGCGGAATGTAGATGTAGTCATTGAAGGTCTAGCCTGAAACTATATGCAGCCTCCCTATTATAGTAGAGGTGAAATACGCATTGCGTTGTAACTGCAGTAAAACCGCGAAATATCTAGATGTAAGACAAGTTAGAGGAGGGCGAGTGACCCCGAAACGGATTTCACGCTACTGTATACATTTGACGAGTCCAAAATACGATCATTTTACTTATACATCGTGTTTTATTGCAAAATATCATTAGAAACTTGATTCAGTATAAACTTCTGTTGGTACGAGAGATACTCGTAAATAAGGGTCAAAACAGTAGTAACAAAAGCATATAAAAGTTGGTATAATAGTTGATTAATTGATTATATAGAAAGGACAAGTACTAGCTATAAGTACTCGTATATACTAAGCTTTCCGATATCTACGTAATAAAAGTAGTAGATATATCGCAACACTAGGAGTACTTTACAAATTAGTTAAAATAGCCGAAAAACAGTAAGTAACAAAGTATAAAATAACTCTACAAATAACCGTAAAAATAATAATAGAATAATAATAAAATAGCACGCTCTTTAATCCCGTTCTACCTATCTGTAGCGAATACTCAAACTGGCTAACTAAACTTGGCTGGGTGTTCGCTGGTTGGTATGCTATGATAAGAAGAAGACTATCGGGTTGTTCACTTGGAAGTGAACTCGTTACTTGTATCAAAGATGTCAAACTAATATGATAAGATTGATAACTAAGTTGAGCACGAAGCTCCTATCTAATGGCAGACGTGCCAGTCTTATATAGAACCTTCGTTCTCCAAATGTCGTTCTACTCGATCGACGTGCTGCGACAGCGCGCTCGTCGCGCTGTCGCGCTTTTATCACGTGACTATGAATGCTATGAAATCCTTGGATACTCAACAACCCTGAGTAACCACTGCNGCGCGCTCGTCGCGCTGTCGCGCTTTTATCACGTGACTATGAATGCTATGAAATCCTTGGATACTCAACAACCCTGAGTAACCACTGCTATGCTATAACTACCCTGGATGTATCTGTCTTGTCAGAACGCCGTCTGGACTAACTCGTCACATGCTAACACGTGATTCGTGACACCTGGATGTATCTGTCTTGTCAGAACGCCGTCTGGACTAACTCGTCACATGCTAACACGTGATTCGTGACACCTGGATGTATCTGTCTTGTCAGAACGCCGTCTGGACTAACTCGTCACATGCTAACACGTGATTCGTGACACTATCCGACTCTATTAATATTAACATAATTTATATTAATTAGTTGTTTTAAGGCGCTATTTAACTTTAATTTAGTTATTAAATTAGCCGGATTATCCTTCCCCTTTACTAAGGAGATATTATTAAGATCCCTTGTTTCGAATATATTACGTAGGTATATTATATTAATTATTAGCCTCTTCTCTTTAGTAGTTCCTAATTTAGTAATATAATCGAATATAGATTTCGAATTAGTATATATTTTAAGTAGAATATAATAACTAAAGTATTATATTAAGGTAGTTTTAATATAAGTTATATAAAGTTATCTATATATAAGTTATAGATAGTATTAAAGTAGGTTATTTATATTTTCAAATTAGCCTCTAATAAATAAATACCTCGATTAGAAAGGATATTATATATAAAGGTTACCTAGGTTCTTTTATATTCTATAAAGTTGTATTTAGTCTATCTTATAAAGTTAACTTATCTTAGAAGGTAGCCTAGAGTTTATTATTATATAATTCTAATATATTACTATTGTAATAGACTATATATTACTATATATATTCCTATAGTAATTCCTATCTTATTATTATATTTTAGGAGAGTTAAGCCTAGAGGTTCTTAGTTATTGTTATATAAGAGTATTAATAACTAATAGTATTACTAAAGATAGTAGAAGTAATAAAGTTCCTAGTAGAAAGGCTTCTAGTTTTCCTAGAGCTTCTACGTTTGTTATTTAGTATAGTTATAAATCGATACCGGCTCCTATTCTAGTATTTACTATACTAATAGTATAAGGTATTATAGCTAAGATATCCTATTCGATTACTATAAGAATATAATAGTAGATATGGCTCGGCCTTAATATAGACTATATAGCTATACTACTTATCTAAGTAATAATTATAAGGGTATAATTTAAAGATACTACACTAAATATATAAAATACTAAGAATTATGTAATTTAGATTTATTATTCTATTAAACTATTAAAGTATTATTAAGGTTATACTTTAGTCTTATATTACTCGCTTAGCGATATTATTATATATACCGAAGGTATATCCTTAAATCTTTATAGTAGTAGGCTTTAATAGGTAATAATTATATACTCGTAGAAGTCTAAGAATTAAGTACGAGTCTAATTAATATTCGAGTATAATTATTATACTTTAAAGGACTCGAATAGCTTAATTAAGAGGTCAAGTATTAAAGATAATAATATAGGAGATTATTATATACTACCTAAACTTGCGGTAGTAATCTCTCTAATCTATGCGCGCTTACTAATCAGTGTTAGTACAAGAGATACTCGTAAATAAGGGTCAAAATAGTAGTAATAAAAGTATATAAAAGTTAGTATAAGTTATAGTAATTAGTATAAATATTATTCTTAGTATTATTAGAAGGATTTAGATTAACTGTCACGAATCAAGTAACGAGTTCACTTCCAAGTGAACAACCCGATAGTCTTCTTATCATAGCATACCAACCAGCGAACACCCAGCCAAGTTTAGTGTCACGAATCACGTGTTCACGTGATACTTGTCATAATAAAAGGCGCAACCCTCGACAGGCACATTCAGATTTCTTATAGCAAATGGGGATCGCTTAGGGTAGCTAGGCGATCCAAGGATTTCTTCCTTACAGAAGATCATGTGACTAGGGAGTATGAGGAAGTATAAGGGAGGCTTATACTACTCTATACTACCGGAGTATGAGGAAGTATAAGGGAGGCTTATACTACTCTATACTCGGACCATACGCGGGGTATGAAGGTTCTATATAAGACT
>CAJVRM010000147.1:105182-128210 GCA_911693285.1 Hymenoscyphus albidus | reverse complement strand
GAATGGATTTGTACGAAGAATTAGATGATAATACGGAGATGCCTACAAGCTTGAGGGCAAGCTTTTTTCAAAGGGGGGGGTAATGTGACGGTTCTAACCGTCACCACCATTCGGATCACGTGGTCTCGCTTAGCGACCCACACCAAGTATTTAGATCGAAGCTCTCTCGAGCTCTCCTCTTCTCCTCAGCTTAGAATCTTTGTTTAATTGACAGTTCTACGATTCCACAACCTACACCGTGGGCCTTGCGTACGTGTCGTCACACTTTTGGTAGAATAAGGGTTTTCAACTTTATTACAATCAACTACTAGTTATGTATAAACATTATATAGTCAACTAGAAAAAGGTAGGATTTAGGTAAAGAAACTACTTTTTAATACTCTCTAACTTTAACTTAGTAGGAAACTACCTCTTAGTCTCCCCGTTAAAACCTTGTCGCAAGCGTAAAAGTATACGGCCGTATTACAGAGGCTCCTATGCTTAAGCTAAGATTTAATTCTCTTGCGAAGGCGGCCTAGGCAATAGGATGCCCGAGCCTCCATAAAGAGAGCGAGACAAATGTACTATTTAGCCCGCTTTATCCCCATAATATCCCAGGGCACGATTGCTCGTGCTTGTATATCTTTAATATGCTCATCGATAGCGTTATAGTGACCGAAGAAAAGTCGGGTCAGGTTTTAGAAAATTTGTAGAGTAGGACACAAGGTCACGATCAATCCGTTTCTCTATATTTCATCATTTTGTACTTTGTAGTTATCATGGAACTCTTCACAGAGTTCTGATTTACCTGTAGCCATAGAACACAATCTTCGTTCCCATTAGCCCCGTTGACGCTTTCGTCATCGCCATTTTGTGTTTATTGCTGAGGGTAGATATGTGAAAAGAGGTGTCTAGGAGTGAGTAGCCGGTATCTGTCACATGCTTTTAGATTGTGGATAGACTATTTAATATCCAGGACCTCTAGCTAGATACTCTCTATCCTGAATACACTCTTGATTCCACCCACTCTACGGACCACTTTATATTTTCTCTAGGCTAGCGTGCCGGGCGAGATATACGAGTTGGAAATGGTTGCTACTCTTCCCTCTAAGCAAGGCTAGGCAAACTTCTCGTGAGCAGACCGAGTTTCAAGGTGAATAAGCTCTTCCGCCGAAGGCAGATAACCCTTTTGTAAATTCGTTGAGTAGTAAGACGAGCCTTTGGCTATGAGCATATACCCGTTAACGTTGTTAGTTTGAATGTATGTAATGCTTTCTCATGTAAGACGAAGTTACCGACACAAAATGGTAACAACCGAGGTACCGAGTATCGGAGTATAACTGAATAAAAGGAACAAATAAAATAGTAGACTTGGTAACCCCAATTTGATAAAATGGAGTCCAGTGAACTTAGGAAAAAGAATGCTTTACATGGCACGCATGATTATCGTGGTATTACTTTGGTATATTATTGAGCTCAACAAGTCTTTTTGCGGTTCTTGATCTTTGAAGATGCCTATTATCAATGGAGAAGAGACGAGCAACGCCACCGCTTCTTGTTATATCGTTTCCGCGGTGATGTTTGGAGCCCCTAGAGGCTCTAGGACCTATCGAGGAACGAACAGAATGCCATTTCACCATGCCAGAGCGCACTTGATTCCAGCCTAAGCTCCGCAACTGAGCTAACCCGCCAAGGGGTCCCTATCGACATTTCGATAGCTAGATGGCGACTGCAACTACTAATTAAAAACTAGCCTTTATACGCCTGGAAACATTCCTAGACTGTTCGAGCAGACGACCAGATACAAAGACAACAGTAAGTTAGCGACTTACGAGGAGCCTGCTCGTTAGATGCTACCTGTGACAGTTTTTGATTTAGTGAATAAGGGTTCGCTTAGCGAAGTTGCGGGTGTACCCTTCCGTAGATAGAAAAATACCTAAGGAGTGCGAAGAGCGTCTCTCTTCCCTCCTTGCGAACAATCTATTCCTTGATCCCCACCATAACATATTGTTCGCCAGCTTTTTTACTCGTACAGCGTGCACATCGTCGCTGTACCTATTGCCCTTGAAATACCTTTGCCATCGCCCATCGCCCATCGCCCATCGCCCTTGCCACTCGAGCTCATCATGCCTGTATTCACAGTTGAAGAACTCCAAGCTGCCGTTGATAATGGTACGCTTGGAACTTTCATCACTGATAACAACGACACCTTTCAGCAAGGCTTACGTGACCTGCTCTCGCTCTATAATCAAACCACCATCGACAAGAACACTGCAGAACAAGCACAGCACATCGCTGAGCAAGCTCAACAAGCCACTGAAGCAGATGCTCTACAAGACGCCAACGAGTACAATCGACAAGTCACTGAGTTCAACAACCGTATTGCGACTCTCAACACTGAGATCCAACGTCTTCAACACCTCCAAGCTACTCCTACTCCTACTAGTAACCCTCAAATCAACGAGTTACGAAACCAAATCGAACAACTTCGAATTCACCAGAATGCCCCTGCTCCACCTATCCGATCCGTCCCCCACGCAGACCCGGCCAAGTTTGGCGGCACCCGTAGATCCGCTATCGAGCTACGATCATATATTATCGACCTCAAAGTCAAGCTTCGCACTAATGCTGACTGGTTCCCAACTGAGCTAGAACAAATGACTTATGTCCTATCAACCCTAGAGGGAGAGGCACGTAAGCACATCGACCCTCACCTCAACGACGCCGGCGAGTTTACTACTTTGAACTCTGTAGAAAGTATGCTAGACATCCTCCGTAACACATTTGGCAACAAGTTTAGTCGCGAGGAGGCTTTTGCCAAGCTCCAAAAGGAGAAGCAGGGCCACCGACCAGCTTCTGAATTCCTAGCGTCCTACCTGTCACTAGCTACTACTGCTAACTCTACTGGATTCGACTGTACCCAGAGACTCGTCCTTGCTATCCACCCCTCTATTCGGGACCGTATCCTTTCAGACCCTCGCTACACCTCGGCCATTGAACTTAACGCCTTAGCTGACCTGATTCGAGAGAAAGACAAAATCAACCGAGCTGTCCACGGCACTCAGTACTTTAAGAGTAACTCTGGCCTCTTCAATGCTACTCCACACACTCTAGCGTCTACTTCCTCACCCTCTGACCCTGATGTAATGGACCTGGATGCTATAAAGGTTGGAGGAAAGTATGTCTGGACTTGGAAGGATGTTGAGGACAAGACCTGGGCCAAGACCCCTGAGTTGAAGGCCGCCCGCAAGAAATTCCAAATTGAGCACAATCTCTGCCACTACTGTGACGAAAAGACACATAGTCTTCAGGGTTGCGACAAGTTGAAGGAAGCTCGCCGCCGGAAGGAGGAGCGTGAGAAGGGAAAGAGTAAGGATGAGGGAAAAGCCTAGTCTCTGTCAACAGTCGCTGCCAGAGACGTGGAAGTCGGAGGAAGGCTTTGATGTTGTCGTCACTAGAGGAAAGGCAGAGAGAAAGTGTGATGGAGGTTCCTTGTAAATTAGTTAGTACTAATAATACAAAACCTTCTACCACCTACCTTATGCTTGACTCTGGCGCTTCAGCTGAAGCTTTCATCGATTCTGACTATGCGCAACGGAACAACTTTACTCTTGAACCTCTAACAAAGCCCCGCCGCCTTCGTACAGCTGACGGATCGTCTTCGTCGGCTGGGGATGTCACTCACTACATCACCCTTGACCTTCATATAGGCCAGCACATCGACCATCAACAGCGCTTCTACGTTACTAAACTTGGCTCTCATGAGGTTATACTAGGGAAGCCCTGGCTTACAAGACACAACCCTTTAGTTAACTGGAGAAAGAACACCTTGCAGTTCGGCCAAGACTGTAAACACCACATGAAAAAGGACAGAGTACGAGTCCACGGTCAAACCAAAGCTACTAAAGGGACCCCAAAAATAATTACAGCAGCAGCATTCCACTCTTACACTAGACAACAAGACGTAGAAGTCTTCTCCCTATCATTATACGAAATCGACCGGAGGCTGAAGGAGCTTACTGGCCAGCAACACCTTGATCTACCCCCGCCAGCACCGGCTGAACACCGAGCAGACGATGGTCTCACAGGCTACAAGCGCATGGAAAAGGAGCTCCATCCTAAAGATTCTACCGAAAACCAAGCAGTACACCAGCAGTCCCAGCGTCACCGGAAAGCAGCTGAACTGTACCTTCAAGGGGTTTCACTTGATGATATCCGGAAGAGTCTTGACAAGTACAATAACCCAAAGACTATTGATCCAACCCCTTTACTGCCTCAGCAATATCACCAGCACCTTCCGCTTTTTCAACCACAAGCTGCAGATAAACTACCCTCTCACAGAGACTGCGATCTCCACATTGAATTAAAACCTGGAACAAAAGTACCCCATGGCCCACTATACAACATGTCTGTCGGAGAACTGGAAGTTTTACGGAAATGCTTGAGAGAACAACTTGACAAGGGCTTTATTCGAGCTGGTACATCGCCAGCAGCGTCACCTGTGTTGTTTGCTAAGAAGCCAGGAGGGGGCCCTGCGCTACTGTATAGACTACAGACAGCTTAATAATATTACGATCAAGAACCGATACCCGATCCCTCGTATTCAAGAGACCCTTCAACGATTGAGCACAGCTAGGTACTATACTAAGCTAGACGTCGTCGCAGCATTCAACCGTATTAGGATGCGAGAAGGAGATGAGGGGCTAACAGCATTCAACACTCGGTACGGCCTCTTTAAGTCATTGGTTGTAACGTTTGGCTTAACCAACGCTCCTGCAACATTTCAAGCCAGAATTAATGAGGTTTTACGCCCCTTCCTGGATATCTTTTGTACAGCTTATCTCGATGACATCCTGATCTTTTCAGATGACCTACTCTCTCACCGCCAGCACGTACACCAAGTCCTCGAAGCTCTTCAGAAGGCTAGCCTCTACCTGGACATCAAGAAGTGTGAATTTGAAGTCCAGGAGGTTCAGTATCTTGGCATGATCATCTCAACTGACGGAGTGAGAATGGACCCTGGAAAAGTCTCCGCAATCGTCGAGTGGGAAGTACCTTCAAACCTTAAAGACTTACAGGCTTTCCTAGGCTTTGCAAATTTTTATCGTCGCTTTATTGGAAGTTTCTCCAGGATAGTTAAGCCACTGAATCGTCTCTCTAAGTCAAACGTACGCTGGGACTGGACTACAGAGTGTACTGACGCCTTTGAGACCTTGAAGTTAGCATTTACTTCAGCGCCTACACTACGTCATTTTGACCCTACAAAGGAGGTTATTTTAGAATGCGACTCCTCAGACTACGTGTCTGCTGCTATTCTCTCCCAGTATTACGATGGAGTGTTATACCCAGTTGCTTTCATGTCAAGAGTCTTTGATCCAGCTGAGTGTAACTATGAGATCTATGATAAGGAGCTATTAGCTGTCGTTCGAGCCTTTGAAGCGTGGCGATCAGAACTCTCAGGAGTAGCCTACCCAATCTCGGTTATCACTGACCATTCAAATTTAAAATACTTTATGACAACGAAGCAGCTCACTCGTCGCCAAGTACGTTGGAGTGAGTTCCTTTCTCAATTTGACTTTGTTATCAAGTCAGTGCCTGGGAAAGCGATGGTGAAAGCAGACAGTAGAACCCGGCTTTCTCAAGACCTACCCTCCTCGCCTAACGACCCTCGAGTTCTATACCAGCAACAGTCACTCCTGAAGCCTCACAACTTAGACCCGGCCATTCGTATAGCACCTCTTGAGGAGGAGCTAGAGTCTAACGAGAATGGATCTCATGAATTAGAAACACCTGGAGACTCCCCTGAGCCTGAGGAAGAAGACCTAGACGAACTAGATGATCATAAACTTACTCGGCTCCTCAACGAGGGCTATCAAGAAGACCTATTTTGGATTCGGATTTCCCAGGAGATGAATAGAGCCGACCGTACACCTCACTCAAAGGAAGTAGCCCTGTCAGAATGTCGTATCACCGATGGCAAGCTCTACTTCCGGGATAGACTATATGTCCCAGACACGGAGCTAAGAGTTTGGCTTCTTCAGAAGATTCACGATTCAGTTGAGAGCGGTCACCCAGGCAAAGACAAGATGTTCGAGCTAGTGTCTAGGGACTACTGGTGGCCTAAACTTTACAAGGACATTGGGCAGTTTGTCAAAGCCTGTGAGAATTGCCTTCGGAATAAGCTCTCCCAGCTACGATATCAGGGTACTTTGAAGCCTCTCCCTATCCCAATTCAGCGGTGGAAGGACCTGTCTGTTGACTTCATGGGTCCAATTATGACAGTAGATAGTTGCGACCAGATTATGGTAGTTACTGATAGGCTTACAAAGGATTGCCACATTATCCCATGCCATTCAAAGCAGACTGCAGCTGACTTTGCTCGCTTATTTATTCGAGATATTTGGAAGCTTCATGGTTTACCGGATTCTATTATCTCTGACAGAGGCTCTCTGTTTATTGCAGCATTCTGGAAGGCGGTTTGTGACATATTACGTGTACGAGTCGACCTTTCTACTGCATATCACCCCGAAACAGACGGCCAAACTGAGATCGCAAATAAATCTATTTCCAAGTACCTCCGCCAGTACATCAACTATGCTCAACAGGATTGGGTTCAGTTCCTACCATTAGCTGAATTTGCGATGAGGAACGTGCTCAGTTCAGCTACAGGCATGTCACCCTTCTTTGCGAACAACGGATACCACCCTCGAATGAGCTTTAGCCCCCCTCGGATTCCATCTACTTCCCAGAACGCAGTTGCGGGCTTGATTTTTGCTAAGAAGATGAGGGATATCTTAGCACTCCTACATACAAACCTCATTGCCTCTAGAGACAAGATGGAGGAAGCGGCTAATACTCACCGATCACCAGCCCCAGCATACAGGGTAGGGGATATGGTTATGCTTAGTACCCGAAACATTAAGTCAACTAGGCTGATCCCTAAGTTTGACGCTAAGTATATTGGCCCCTTCCGCGTACTACAAGTCATGAACTCTCACGCATATAAACTGGAATTACCGTACGAACTGGAATCGATTCACAATGTCTTTCATACCAACTTACTACGCCCTGCCGCAGGTGTTCCTATGCCAGGCCAGACTAATCAACCACCACCCCCCGTTGCGGTCGATGACAGTGGATATGTGCTCTGGGCAATAGAAGAGATAGTAAACTCAAGGAGGAATAAGAACAAAGGATTTCAATACCTTGTTCGATGGAGAGGCTACGGGGCGGAAGCAGACTCATGGGAACCATTAGCTCACGTGGTGTGTAGTACTGCCTCTATCCGCGAGTTTGAGAAACGTTTTCCACGTAAGACAAAACCTACTGAGGACGAACGGTTACAAGCCTGGGAGGATTGTGAAGAGGAAAAGGAGNTAGTACTGCCTCTATCCGCGAGTTTGAGAAACGTTTTCCACGTAAGACAAAACCTACTGAGGACGAACGGTTACAAGCCTGGGAGGATTGTGAAGAGGAAAAGGAGAGCCGGGGAAACTGAGAGGGAAAGGGGGATCTTATGTGACAGTTTTTGATTTAGTGAATAAGGGTTCGCTTAGCGAAGTTGTGGGTGTACCCTTCCGTAGATAGACAAATACCTAAGGAATGCGAAGAGCGTCTCTCTTCCCTCCTTGCGAACAATCTATTCCTTGATCCCCACTATAACACTACCTACTATGAACGAGAATGAGAGTGTCTGGTGACTTCTCGTTAACCTTGTAGAGAAACCCCAGCTGCGTGATCATATATTTGGGACAAAGATGCTATTTCTAGTCGCTGGTATGGTCAGTATTACGCTTGAAGCGACCTACCAAACCTCGGACACCAGCAAGACATACTTTGCCTTTAAGTTATGTCATTTCTTCTTTATAGTGGCCATGGCTCTTTCTTTTGGGACATAGTGACAGAAATTATTGTTCATAGGCGATCACACCTTCTCGCTACTTGTGTCTCTACACCCGCCGCTTGATAGAAGTTTGAAATCTCATCCTGCGCTGAGCCTCTAGGGCAGCTGCAAGACAGTCGTAGGGTCATACACGTCATTGACAAGGAGGGCAGAAGTGGGTATATAGCAGAGGAGGACGCTAGAGTAGAGTATACTCGGATTACTAACTATCAAGAAGTTCCAAGAAAGTACCCAGAGAAGTGTTCTAAAGGCTTCTTATATAATAGCTTCGCTTAATCAATCGGGCTATACAGTAAGTTGTTCCAAGGCGTGGAAAAATCGCCACTCCGGTGTCGGCAAGACCTCTTATAAAGTAGAGGTAGTCAATATCAGAGAGAACTTTAGCAACGGCAAGCTAGAACGGCCGTTTCTTAACCAGAAGGCAGCTCTCGATGCCAAATGGCAGTGTTGCCTAAGGACTTGTGATAACACCAAAAATGGCAACTTAGCGAATCGGCTTCGCTAACCTTATGGTGCTGTGAGAGGCCAGACCTCGAATAGCTCAAAGGTGTGGTTTCGAATATTCAATTAAGAAGTGCGTGAAGACTACATACATGCAATCTCTTCCTCTATATATAGAGAGAGGAAGAGTTTCTGGAGTCTTCCAAGAAACTGTTTGACAAATACGTGACGTCAAAAGAATAGAGTAGAAAAGTGTAGAAAAGGAGAAACCAATTTAGCAGTGGAGCAATGGCCAATGCTGAGCGGGGACTTTGGTCAGTGCTTAGCGAGGGCATGGCCCGAGCCTCCATCATGGGTTCCAACCCTCACAGGTGCCACCAGTCATCGGCGAGCTAGAGATTTTAATTAATATCGCTACTAACGTTGGAAATATAATACATTATGTTTGCTAGTAGCTCAAATGTAGCTTTAACAAATTCTCGGAAAATCTTAATATGTTCGATAAGGACGTATCGAAAGTCTTTTATTTTCCTTATCCCTTTCTATTACTTACAAGTAGTAGTTAATGCTGGATTGGAAATTTTACTTATATTATAAATATAACTAAGTTATACACATGTCAATTAATATTATCAGGTTTAATATAAAAAAAAGAAATTCCATCTCCTTCCCCCCTTCAAGGGGAGATAGTGCAAATATATAACAAAATAACAGCAAAAAAAGGTAATATATATGGAGCAGCTGGTGATCGAAACCAGGACTTCCGGACCTTTAATGGGTACGTGCGAATCCCCGGCTGCCAGTCGGGCAAAAAAAGATAGTATCTTTCTTTCCTGGAGCAGTGGAGGATCGAACTCCAGACTTCATCGAACATCTGTGGGCATTCATAATGAATGCACGATGCAAACGAGGCACTCTACCACTGAGTTACAGCCCCTGTTGTGGTGGTTGTTGGATAGCGTTCGGGCTTTTATTTCTGGCTAGATATGAATGCTCTTGCGGAAGTGGGATAAAGGGCTTGGCGTTGGTGAACTTCGGCAAAAGTACTGTAAAAGGTTCCGATTGGCGTGACATTGTGGTACTTATGAATCAATAGATATAACTTTTGTGTGGGGTTAGTAGGACTTGGTAAATCTACTTTCTTACATCTTTCGGTAACTGAGTGTCTAGGTTTTGATTAAACCCTAGTTCTATCCAAGTTTCAGGGAAGGGAACCCATGAATTAATCACACTAACGAGGCCGTTGTTCTAACACTTTCAACCTAGGGAGAAGTCGGTGTTTATATCACGTGACCAATATAAAACCCGAGATTTGAATCTGGGAAACAAGAAAGCCAGAGTACCTAATTAATTGTCCTAGAGTTTCCGAAATACAGCAATATTTTGGATTGACTTACGTCAATAAACGAAAATAGAATTCTACTGCTTTTCTTGTCCATGGGGGGATCTAAACCCCACTCTCATTTGCACAGAGCGGGAAACTAGGCATGCGTAGAACGAGAAAACCATACCCGTTTGTTCTAGAGCAAAATTCTCTATTATCACGAGACTCTCATTAAGCTGTCTCGTTGCACTTGGACCCGCCTATCTCACCATTCACCCTGAGGTAAATGAAGTCTTCCACATCTAAGGGTCTCATTTGCGAAGAGAAGCATCCAATATAGTTACCAGCGGTACTTTCTGCTCATCTATAGTTGTAGAAAAAACTCCCATTTATTTTCCAACTTGCTAACTCGGTCATTTCTATAAGCAAACGAAATCTTGGCAAGTCTGAACTGTGGTTTGTATATTGTAATAGCCTATTTTGAAACCCTCAGATGTACATGTCGCAGTGCCCATCGATCTGACCACCCATTTGCTATGGTATAGTACTCCAACGCTGACTGGTTGCTGGCCCCAGTAGAAGTCGAATCACACATTTTTGTAAGAACCGTATGTCTGCATTGATCCACTCCTGGGCAAAATGGGGTGGGGGTCTTGGGTTGGTGAGTTGGCAGTTTCTCCAAGTGTTACTCCGCACTTACCCTTTACAAGTTGATACAATTGAGCTATATCATATACAGCTGATCTTTTACACTTTTACTATTTGCGTGCTCCCATTCTGATTCCCAAAGATCGTTCTACCCATTTCTCAACGAATTTCGACTCAAAGCGCTATGCCTTCAATAGAAGTCCCCGGAGCCACCCTTCATTACGAGTCCTTCGGGAAAGGGCCTTTACTACTCCTAATCCCAGGTGCTCAAGGAACTGGAGCTATTTTCTACGATCTTGCCAAGTTAATACCATCCTTCACAGTCATTTGCTTGACCCGTCGAGGGTACTCTCAAAGTCTCATTGCCGGCAGTCAGGACATGAATAATCGTCTATCAATAGACGCCAACGATTCACATCTTCTTATCCAAAAGCTTTCCGCAGAGCCAGTAGTAGTTCTCGGATCCTCATCCGGAGCAGTGGTTGCTCAACGTCTTCTCGAACTTCACCCAGAATCTGTGAAGAAGCTCATTTCCTATGAGCCACCCTCCCTTTTCGTTCTACCCGAAGAAATCCGTACTCAGGCCACTGGCTTACTCGAACACGTATATGCCACCTACCGAGAGAAGGGAACAATATATGCCATGGAAGTCTTCTCAAGCGGACTCTTTGATGAAAACGATGCTGTTCTTCTACGGTCAGCCATGGACCCCGCCCGTGGGGACGAAGTTAGAGCCAACACCATGTTCTGGTTCGAATTTGAGCTAAGACAGTACACTTCTGCACCGGTGAACTTGGATTTGCTGGTGGCAGAAAAAGAAAAGTTTATTCCAGCTGCTGGGGTCTTGTCTAAGAATGGACCATGCCTTGGACCAATTTCTATAATGGCACAAAAGATGGGAAAAGAAGTTGTGAAATTGCCTGGAGCCCATGTTGGTTATGCGACTGAGGTAGAGGCTTTTGCAGAAGCTCTGTTGGATTTGCTGAAATAGATGCATCTCTTCGAAAAGCCACAAGTAAGAGACCCGTTCACTATTCAGTACACGCCCTAAGAGCCTGCTATACTAGATTTCCTGAAACAAACAACTTAGTGTTCCAAATCACTTATGTAAACCAAGCTTTATCAATCTGAATTAACCCAACACGCTTGGATAAACGTTTCAGTTGTGAAATCTTACGAGACCTAGGATAATATTGTTCCAACCTAGATGTTTAAGATCTTACAGAGCAATAACCATGTCTCTTACAAATCTTCAAAGAGCATAAAACATAAGCCCCTTGACCTCCACACACCAAGGAACATACTATACCGTCCCACCCCTATTCATCCTCATAAAAAACCAAACACCTGACTTCAATGCTCTGTCTTGACTCTTCTTCTCGATAAGCAGGATCCTCAAAGGCCGAATGCAGTGCCCTTCTCCCAACTAGTTCATCCGAGTCAAAGCATTTGATCAAGAGAACCTCCTCTGTTCCGAGATGATGTTTATAATACCACTTGTGTTTTGGGTTATGTCTCACCACCCATTGCTCGCCAGTAAATCCATTGTCCGTCATAACAGCCGCAACAAGATCCTCATCTGGGACAGTATTGGCATCTGCAACCGCAATCGGGTCTTTTCGAATCTTCTTGATTGGACGCCAGACGTTTATGATTTGGTATCGCCTCTTCAGTAACTCGTCTGCTTCATCCGGCAATTCCCATCTCAAACGTTTCTCAGCCCCAGCATAACTTTGATCAACGTGCGTTTTGGTGACAGGTCCTCGATTCGCAAGGTTTGTGAAGCCCAGATGATGCCATTGTGTTGGTCCACGTCTGACTTTATGATTGAAAACATGAATGCGTTTTGCTCCCGTTACTTCTTTCAACAAATCTGCACACTCGGGGTAGTATTCTGCTTCGATCTTCTTGTCGTCCAGAAACTCGGTTTCCTTGCTTGGCGAATGATGATATTGGAATCCATGCTGGTCAAGAGTGTAGTTCTCTTCATCCCCATTGACGTCAGTGATCAGGAAGGGATGAGTTAGATATGGTCGCTCGTTGACGATGCGGCCTTTACTGATAGTAATGGGGGTTGGTACGGAACCGTCACCTGGGTCATTCCAATAGCTCAGAGAGGTCAATACGTTGTGCTTTCCCTGCCCAAGGAAAGTTTCGGTCGCCATCTCGAAGCTGCTAAACTGAATGAAGTCTCTGAATTTTTAGAGTAATACAATGTATTCAGTTTTTGCAGGTGGGGCCCATATATCTACAGTACACTGCGATTTAGGCTGCACCTGCATTGGCAGTGCAACCCCGCCATCAGGGATTGCAGAATCAATTATCAATCTCGAATGAAGACACGATACTCTTCTTTTCTCTTAGCCATTGTTCCTCTGGGGCGCAACTCTCCTATCTAGCCTTTTAGGATAATTCGAAGGATCTCCCAAACCTCGGTCGAGCAGGAATATGGTCTCTTTTTGTTGGATACGGATCTGGGTGGGTTTCTGTTCTGCCGTGGGTAATAACTTAATCGAGCAACTCCGTAGATAACAAAAGTCGGTCTCTCATATTACCCCTCACCAAGCCAGTCCCCGTCGACCACCCCTCGCATGGCTTAGCAAGCCCCTCAATTCGGTCCCTCATAGTGAGTAAAACTGGTGTTATGGACTAAAATCTTACTTCGAATCATTTTTTAGTTACTTTCAGTCCCCATCTTCTACTACCTTGAGAATGTTTCAATACTCCTTTTAGACCCTGCATACCCAGAAAACAGAGTGTCAAAATCGTCCTGATTTGGCAGGACGGATGCCATCTATACCGTACTCGATTTAGTCATATTTCGACACCTTAGACTTTTATCGAAATTTGTCTACGCACTATCATATTCTTTACCCCTAAGATATTGCCTGGCCAAATCCATGGCTACAGTGGTCTAGACGATTTGCTACTCCGGATTAACAAACCGTCCTCAAAATCGCCTTGAAGCAGCATAGAACGCGTACACAACGCACATTGCAGCATTAACTAGGCCCTATCTCCTACCTCTTGTGGGCTATTTTATTACTAGCTCGGCTCTAATATAACCTGTCATTTTTGTTTATTTATTATTTATATGTATTAGGGACTGAAGCGACAGTTTTCTATCGAATACACTAGCTTATATAGCAAACAACCAGGCAACAGGGCCACGCTATTAAAATTCTCATAGAGGACAAAGAAGTTAGGAGTTTGCCGAGCTGCAGAAGGCCGGGTGGGCAGAAAATGAGAAGTCGCGAGTGATAATCTAAAAGAAGCCTACGTAGTAAGCGAAGTATGAAGCAAAAGTTCATACAATGGATGGAGTATCCAATGAGACAAATATGGATATTATGAAATTAGAGGAGCAAATATTCAATATCTAGCTACAGAATACGAGACGTGGTTATTACTCTATAAACATCTATCTTAGAAAATAGTATGCTAAAAGCCTCGCACCACAGAAATAATTATATATGGTTTAGAATACCTATAATCATTACTCTGTTATGTTTTAATAACTTCGGTCTTACAAAGTAATGAATGACTTTGTCTCTGATAACAGATGCGGAGTAAGGGGCAGGGGCATTTTAGCCCTGGTCGGGTCGCTTTCAGATTCCAGGAGAACGCAAAGCTCGACGTACTCATTTGAGGCAACGATTCGTTCTCTCATTTGTTACTTTCTCCCCAAATACATCATTCGTGAGAACTGTCTCAATGTATTTCTACAAGCCTGTAAGATCGGGATAATTATTTCCGCATTCAACATTCCTTATTTTTTCTGTCCAGTGACTGCGCGTATCTCTCTGCCGCTTGAAATTTGAATTGGAAAAAGAAATTATCGCACTCACAATGGAACCCTAACCCAACCCCTCTTTGTAATTTACTTCCTCCTTCTCTCATGATTTACGTACCCCGTACTCCGTGAAGATGGAAAATGTCTGGAGAGTTGAAGTGTGGAAGCCTACCTGCCATTTTGATGGAAGCTCAGATGCATCAATATTCGATATCCAGTCAATTAATTTGAGACTCAAAGCTCCTACACGTGATAATATCGGCGAAGTAAGTTACCCATTTCCTTTATGCAGAAACAACAGTTGCTAATGCTAATATACAAATTAGAGATTCGAAGTCATTTCTAAATGCACGCGAGACATATTACGATACCCGTACAACGCGATGTTCTGGACCCACCGTGCTATTCAGCTGGCTAGTTGTGGCTACCCAGAACTTGGTGCTAGCGATGCTCGAAGAGCTGACAAATTGTTCAGGGCTATGTTAGATAGCGAGAAGAGCGGAGAGTTGGGACGCAAGGCAAGGAGGGATTTTTATATAACTGGTATAGATTCGGTGATTGATTGGCCTGGTAAAAGTCTTGTAGAGCATCTAGAATCAGGCCCTCCTCTACCTCCCCATCAACGAGAGAGTTTGATCGATCTACATTGGAAGAACTATACCGTTTTAGTTCACTCTATGAACTTGATGCAAGAGTTTCATGGGGCGCACAAAATATGCGAAGGTACGTAAGAATGCAGTTTCCTGTCTTGAAGACATCTTGTTGGATGGTGTTAGAACGGTTGCAGGAATTACTCCTGCTGTTGTTACGAAATATAATGTTGACAGTCGTATCTGAAAGCTCGCGCATATTACCCAAACGAAGGTTTATTTCCCAATGCTCTCGCCTCATCCAAAACACAAATGCAAGAGAAGACTTCCATGTGTGCGAATCAAGGCGTGGCAGAAAGAGCCATATACGGAGAAGTCACTTACCGCGAGTATCCCTTTATGTTACCCAAGCATCTCCAACGAAGTCTCGATCTTGTTCGGAGTATTGACATCAAATTACGTGAAATAGACGCAAAATGTACGCTTTCTACAAGTTCGATCGGTCAACCAGAAAGCCCAGTTTATTCTTTACAAAAGAAGTTGACCTGGATGAATATGGATCACTTTGCAAACCCGTTAAAGCGTCCCTCGGAAGTTCTTGGATTGATTGCAAACTGTGACATCAAACCTGGAGATATTATATTCAAAGATTCAACACCGATCGGTGTTTCCTGCAAGTCGGGTTCCCACATCTGGAGAGGAGAGAAGTTACCAATTTGCGATCATTGTCACGGACTTGTTATGCCTACGAAGCAGAACCAAGGCAAGACGAAAGTCTACAAACCCAAATGCTGCGACGCAAGATTCTGCACCAAAGAATGTCTCGAATCCACACGCTCCAATTATCACCATGTCGTCTGTGGGAAAGATCTCAAGTGGCTCTACAGAAATTCTTCTCCACCTACGAGTGCGATTGCATCGGATTATCAGAATGATGGAGTATTGTGGTTGAGGATCCTCGCTACTTGTGTTCAGAGCGATCTACATCCACTTGATCACTCTCTCATCGCTGCGCTCACGCCCAACTATGGAGATGTGGCGAGACGCTGGTCAGTGACAAGTCATCTGGATGATGTGCACCGCATTTTGACAACTTTGGGCGTTGACATCTTCACGGATATGAGGTTCGATGATTGGGTGTTGCAAACTGTGTGGGCGCATTTAGCGAATAATGTCAGATGTGGTGGAGGGGGAGTGGGGCCTGCCGCGAGGGATCTGAATCCTCTATACTCATTCTTGAATCACGTCAGTATCAGCACTTACGACATCCATTGAGTTTTTTGCTAATAGAGACATGCAGAGTTGCCACCCGAATTCAGAAGTATCCGACAGATTACAAATGGCTACGACAATTACATCTTCAAGCATAGCCATATTCGCCACGCGGTCGATCAAAAAAGGTGAGGAGATATTCATCTCTTACCTAGACTCACAGACACTTCTTGGCAGCGTGGAAGCTAGAAGAGGGCAACTACGGTGGTGGCTTCCTGGCAATTGCAAATGCTCTCGGTGTATACGGGAGTCTTCATCTCCGAAAGCTGCCATGGAGGACTCGTCCCAACCTCGTCCAGTGCCTACACCCAGGTCCCAGGAGTGGGTAATGGAGTTTTTTGCTAAGCGAGCCCGTGGGGAGATTGGCGATGAAGGACATAGCCTCGTGCTTATTCAAACTCCCACGGGATGGGTTAGTATTCCTGGTTAGCAGTGGTCGCAAAGAATAAAATTGATGATACTGGTTTAAGAATGTAGATTAGATTGAAATACGCCGTTTTCAAATCATCGAATCAGCTGGGCTTCTAGCTCAAGTACAGTGAAAGATTTTTCTACTAAGGAGCGAATGACAATTGCTGAATGGGTGTGATTAACGTCCGAGAAACAGAATACAGATAACCAAAAGACTTCGTCAATATAAGCACAATCTTCATTCGCCGTTTGTGAATGCAGTATTCCGCTACTGGAGAAGATGGCGGCAATGAGCCTCAGGAATGTATAGATCGCAAGTGAGCGCATTGTCGAATGAGCTCCTTGATGAAAAGAAAATTGGCGGAGAGTCCTGTTCTATTAGCGTAGCTTCATTATAACTTTTTGAATCTTCTTGAAATGCAGACTGATAAGACCAATCTACCCAGAGTCCTCCTGTGCTGTGGTAAGAAGGAGGTAAAACGCCCTTAAATATCCGAAATATCCAAGTCCTTCCGTTCGACTCATTCTAATAGAAAGATGATAAAGCTTGGCCACGATTATATTCTTGTCCGCCGGGAGGAAAATTTCTATAAACTCCCTCAACTGAACGTTTACTCCGCCCATTTCCATAGCACCAATCCAGCCACTCTAAGCCGCACTCATTTCGTCTTGCGGTGTTATAGGTAACGACTCAGTCTTTATCGTAGCATAAGACTGCTTGAAAAGGAACCCAGGATGCCAAATGTTCATCGCTAAAGAAGCAATAAGACACATACATCCATCAAGAGCAATAAAGGCATTTTCATCCTGCATAATCGGATTCCTCCAACCCCCAGCCATCTCCGCAATCCTATAAATACAACGTATGGTAATCGTGGAATACGCAATCACAATTGCACCCAACAAGCCTTTATATCTTTTGGAGCTTCTCAAGGCGATGGTGGATGCATTGAATTGATCGCGATAACTTCGAATCTTGAAGAATACATCGATGGCCATGAGACCGAAGATTCCTAATGTGGCGACTTGGGAACAGAGCCCCACTGATGAGGCAGTTAGACATGTTTATAGAAGAGAATCGGAATCTAGAACCCATCATTATGTTGTTTCCGACGGCTGGCTTGGTGCCTCGGGATGCGATGACAGCGCCGAGGGCTTGGATCACGATGGAGGCTATGTCTGCGAAGACGAAGATCCAAGTATAGAGCCTGGGAGCTATTCTGGAGAAATTCCGACCGTAAATTATGATTCTGGGGGTATCAGTTGTGTTGTTCTACAGCCTGGAGCTCTTATGAGTCTCTGAATCAAGCACTCGCGACACGCTAAGTATTTGTGATACATAACATACAGACTCTTGGAGGGAATAAAGAGAAAACTCTCAATGTAAATCTAGATGTTTACAGATGTTTGAGAGTCAGATATACACCACCAGCTAAGAAGGCCGGAGCGACAGTTCCTGGGACCAGCATTATGGTGAGGCTATCAGAAAACGTCAGACCAAACTTGGAAATCTGCTGAAAGTTTCGCAATTCTTACTATGTTCTGCTGAAGGGATTATTTCGTAACAGGATTCGACCAACATAGCCTGGACTATGTTAATTTGGTCTGATCAAAATGGATGGAGTGAAATTTACCAACTGCTTCACCGAAGGCTCCAACTCCGAAAGCTAACATGAAAGTCCATGATCTCGACCTTGCGCCTTGAAAGAAATGCGCCAGACATGATAATCCAAAGGCGACCAAGAAAAAGTAGTTGGCGGCTTTGTTTGGTAAATAACCGTAAACCTCGATGGGCGTCAGCAAACGGAAACAGAAAACTGCGATACCGCTCCCTTCAGGAGAAGGCAAACATGATTGAAAAGACTCACAGAAGCAGAAAGTGGACAAGTCTCGAGGGTACAATCGGCGTATTTTGATTCGCGAGCCTCCAGTAGAGAGAATACGGTCTCAATCATCGTGAATGATAGAGGATGAGCCCAAATCATTCCTGATGTGGAAATGGACAAGAGACAAAGACTGACTGGCACATTTCAACGACGGGACGGTTCCACTGCCTAAATATAATATTCACTTCCACCAACCAGCTGCTGTTACGAACCAATACTCTGATTGTTATGTCGCTTACCACCCAAGTACGCAGAAAGCGTATAGAAAATGCTTTCATTGGTTCGATTATACAGGGAAAGACTGCATCGGTTAGGAGATCCGCGTAAAAGCATCCAATGAGAAAGGTTGGTCGTATTTCGTATTTCGTAAGGTGGCTGTTAGTAACCCTCTCCGACAAGATGGAAAATCGACTTTTCGCGAAAACGGGCGTATATTACCTAAATTTATGTAGTATAATACCTACTACTACTACTATATATTTTCCAAACATATACTTCGATAATATAAGAATAAGAATATAAAGCTATTCGCGTATACTAAAATTGTATATATTCGATAATTTATAGAGTTATTATATACTAAAAACCACTGGAGGAACCAAGGACTTGTATAAGGCTAAATTCCTTGAATTCCTTGCTACTGTTTCAACTACAGACCTAGTAGTCTACACCGACGGCTCTCGCTTAGACGACAAGAGAACCGGGGGAGGCGTTTGTCTTACAAAGGGAGGAATTATCCTTAACACGAAGGTCTACTCCTTTGGCAAGACACTTGAAATCTACGACGCAGAGGCTAGAGCTGCTCTACACGGCCTAGAACTAGCTATTTCCTCTACTTCCTGGCCCTCGGCAAGGACGTGCTGGATTTGCCTTGACAATCTTGAAGCTACACTTCAACTGACCTACCGGTCCTGTGGCACCTCGCAAGGGACCTTTAATAGGGTTAACGAGTTAGCTCTTTTATACCCTGGGAAAGTTCAAACCAGGTGGTGCCCTAGTCACATTGGAATTCAAGGGAATGAGATTGCGGACAGAGCTGCGGGAAGAGGCGCTCGGCTACCTCCTCCTGACCCCCCTTCTATACTCTGCACTGCTACACTTAGAAGAGAAGTTAAAGAGACAGGGGTTCAGCTTGCAAAGAAACTCTGGAAAACCACGCTTCCAAGCTTATACAAGGACCTAGGGCTTAACAACTGGTCTTCGAAGCCTCAATCACTTCGCTTACCAAGGGAGGTTCTTGCTCGCTTAATTGCAGCTCGCTCTGGCCACGGTGACTTTACTCTTTATCACCTTCGCTTCTTTCACCTCGACACGCTACTTACTTCAGGGGAGTGTAAGTGTGGAAGAGAAAAGACTCAATTTCACCTACTATTTTGCCGGCTAGCAAATAGAGTAGCCCCTGAGCTATTTGCAAAGGCTCAGAGGAACCCTCAACTCCTCTTCGGACCACAATGCGAGGAACTGTTTCACAAGATCTACTATAAGACAAAGTTCTACTCTAGGATCTGTCCTCCTAGATAGTCCTCTTCTTCCTTACACTATATCTCCTCTTTCTACTGTTCTTTGGTCTCTGTCTTATATAGTTCTTCTCTTGTTCTCTACTCACTATCTTGTACACTGTTAACTTATTTTTACTCTGGCTCTTAAACTAACTCAGAATGAGAGCTGTTCCGGAAGTGGGGCTTCTCTTTAAACTATCTCTTGTAAATTAGCGCACTTTCATTTACACCCCCTGTAGCCTAGGGCACCCCCCTAGCGTCATTTGCCCAACAATGGGACTTTTAGGACCTAGCCCACGCGAGTTAGATTCCGCCTGACGTTAAATAGTAATAAATAAATAAATAAATATACTAAAAACCAAGTTTTTACTTCTACTAAAATATTATTCTATACTATTATATTTTATATAAAATTCTATTCCTTTAGTAGACTAGGTTCGAAATGTGTACTACTACTATAATCTCTAGTTTACTTCTTTTCTTTTTTCTTATTAGGTTTTATATATTATTATTAACTTTTATTACTATTAACGTGCATGTATAGCGAACCGGCCAAACAAGCGAACCGGCCAAAACCCGGCGACCCCACCACACCTCCACGAAATATTAAATTTCTCTACAACGAAGGATGCCTCTGAAAAATGACGAAAGCCGGTTAGTCTTAGCTATCCAAGCTATGCAAAAAGACCCAAATTTACGTGCTCGAGCTGCTGCCAGGACCTATTCTGTAGACCACGGGAAGCTAGGTCGACGTTTGCTTGGTATACCTTCACGACGCGATATTTTAGCCAATTCACGGAAAATGACCGAGCTAGAGGAATCAGTACTTGTTCAACATATCCTCGACCTAGCTACAAAAGGATTTCCTCCGCGGATATCTGTAGTTGAAGATATAGCAAATCGACTTCTTGAAGCACGCGACGCGCCACGCGTCGGGACGCGTTGGGCTTATAACTTTGTTAAGCGCCGCCCAGAACTCCAGACACGCTTCCAACGAAAATACGACTATCAGAGAGCTAAGTGCGAAGATCCAGAAGTCATTCGTGGCTGGTTTGAGCTTGTACGAAACACAATAGCGAAGTACGGAATCTACGATGCAGATATCTACAACTTTGACGAGACTGGGTTTATGATGGGCGTTATCTCAACTGCAATGGTTATTACAAGCTCAGAAGGACGTGTAAAAGCAAAAAGAGTACAGCCTGGTAATCGGGAATGGGTTACAGTAATCCAGGGGGTTAATGCCCAAGGCTGGTGTGTTCCACCGTTTGTGATTGTTGTCGCAAAAGATCACCTCGCTTCTTGGTACCAAAACAGTGGATTTCCACCTAACTGGGTGATTGCTATTACTGAAAATGGTTGGACAACAAATGAGAAAGGCATGGATTGGATTCGACATTTTGAGAAGCATACAAAGTCCCAATCTATTGGTGGTTATCGTCTATTAGTCCTCGACGGCCATGAAAGCCACCACTCCGACGAATTTGAGGAATATTGCAAGGAAAACAACATTATCACTCTTTGTATGCCTGCTCATTCTTCTCATATACTCCAGCCACTCGACGTTGGCTGTTTTAGCCCTTTGAAAAGGGCATATGGTCAGCAAATTGAAGATATGATGCGGGCTCCGATCATCCACATTACTAAGGATGATTTCTTTCCTGCCTTCCACGCCGCATTTAATATTGCAATGACAGAAAGCAATATCCGAGGAGGGTTCCGAGGGGCTGGGCTTCTTCCATTTGACCCAGAAAGTGTAATTTCTACACTTGATCTTAAGCTAAAGACGCCAACGCCTCCAAACTCCCCCCCGTATTCCGCTCAGCCTTGGGTTTCCCAGACACCAAATAACCCTACTGAAGCCTTATCACAGACTGCATTTATTAAAGATCGAATTTTACGCCACCAAAGTAGCTCTCCAACCCCTATTTACGAGGCCATTGACCAGTTTACGAAGGGTGCATCAAAAGTAATGCACCAGATAGTACTATTGAAAGCTGAGAACCAGAGACTTCGACAAGCAAATGAAGTACTAAGTAAGCGCCGTAGAGCTAAAAAAACACGCCTACAGCAAGGAGGATCACTTAGTCAACAGGAAGCGCAGGACCTACAGGATGATAGAGACGTTGGTGAGCAGGTAATGCAGGAAATAAAGAGAAGTAGTGGTCGGAAGCCGAGGGAAGAATCACGTGCACGGCGCTGTGGCAACTGCGGAGAGACTGGTCATAATACGCGCACCTGTAATGTTATAGAGGAAGTATCTGAGGAAGAAATTTCTGAATAGTGTTTTTTAATTAGAGGCGTTGTGGTAGAGTTCTTACAATTTCAATCGCGAGTGTAGAAAATTTTGGCCGGTTCGCTTGTTTGGCCGGTTCGCTATACATGCACGTTATATAAAGATTAGTTTAGATTATTAATAACTACGCGTTTAATTATATTTCTTTTAACTTTACTCTTGTTACGGAGTTGGAGGGACAAGGGATAGATCACGTGTAGCACGGCACGTGCGTGTTGCTCAAATCTTGTACATAAGCGTCCGTTCCTCTGGAACTCTCTTCTTCCCTTACTTTGTTATTCGCTCAATATAGCAGTTTACACTTGACTCCGTATCTTATCACAGCAAGTAGTGGTTTACTCCACACGTTTACAACTCTTATAAGCTTAAGAACTACTTTCTATTTCCTTTTTAGTTTCTAAGACTAATCTCTTTATAGTATTAATTAAATCGATTTTACTAATAAAAGTTATTATTTTCTTAATAATATATTCATTCTAGGAGTACTAAAATAACTATAAATAAAGATAATAGTAAAATTAAATATATAATTAAGTTATACTTACTTATATTTCCTTAAATAAGTTATAGTTCTTATTCTTTACTTTAAGCTAGTCTACCTTAATCTTATTATATATTACTCGAGTATTGTTATTAAGATATTTTATATTATTATAAAATACTACTTCCTTTTATAGTTCTACTAATACCTTAGTGTCACGAATCACGTGCTAGCACGTGAGGAGTTAGTCCAGACGGGGTTCTGACAGGACAAACGCATCATGGCTCTTATAGCAAAAGGGGATCGCTTAGGTTAGTTAAGCGATTCAGGGATTTCTTTGTATATAAGTCACGTGATATATGCAGGTCGACTTCTCGCCTGGTCGAGAAGTCGATTATCGACTATGTCGACAGTCGGCATTGTCGACTTCAGGAACACGAAGGTTCTATATAAGACTGGCACGTCTGCCATTAGATAGGAGCTTCGTGCTCAACTTAGTTATCAA
>CAJVRM010000147.1:50106-103443 GCA_911693285.1 Hymenoscyphus albidus | reverse complement strand
GTTTGACATCTTTGATACAAGTAACGAGTTCACTTCCAAGTGAACAACCCGATAGTCTTCTTCTTATCATAGCATACCAACCAGCGAACACCCAGCCAAGTTTAGTTAGCCAGTTTGAGTATTCGTTACAATATACTAATTAAAGAGCTTTAATTATAACCTATAGTAATAATAATTAGTATTATAGTAGATGTAAACCATTATATATAAATAAGAGGTTTATATAGTTACTTTTTTACCCTCGAATTAGAGCCTATTACTTAAATAATCCCTATTTTCCCTTAGATACTAGATAGTTATTTCGGGAGATAGAATATAATTAGCTAGAAGTACTTAGAGTAAAGTGGGGTCGGATCAGGGTAGGGGAAAGTTAGCTATATAAGTAGCGGCTAAGGGCTAAGATAAAAAAAATTTCTTATTTCTCGAAAGAAAAAGTCACTATTATTTAAGCTTATCTCTAAGCTAAAGTCTAGGAAAGGAAAGAAAAAGAAACTATTACTAGCGCTTCTTATTCGTAAGTTAATATCTAAAAGATTAGCCTAAGAGTTATTTAAATCTAGTATAAGTTAAGCTTATTAGTTCTTAGATTTAAGTCTCTTACTATTAAAAAGCCTAAGGTTAAGATAAAGACCAAGGTAATAGTTAACGTAAAACTAACTATAGAATCCGAAGAGCTAAAGATAAAGGCTTATAGAGTAGCTTTTATAAATACTAATTCTAACGACGAGTTTCTTACTAATCTAAGAAAAGAGTTTCGTTTAAAGGTAGAGCTTAACGTTAAAGTAAAGCTTCTTATTAATCCGCGGGGTTTAGATAAGAGATTATTAAAGACTCCTAATCAATTTAAGCTACTAGGAAAGTAAAATAAGGTAGTAAGCGTAGTAATAGATATAGTAGTAAATATAATACTAATTATTATTACTATAGGTTATAATTAAAGCTCTTTAATTAGTATATTGTAACGAATACTCAAACTGGCTAACTAAACTTGGCTGGGTGTTCGCTGGTTGGTATGCTATGATAAGAAGAAGACTATCGGGTTGTTCACTTGGAAGTGAACTCGTTACTTGTATCAAAGATGTCAAACTAATATGATAAGATTGATAACTAAGTTGAGCACGAAGCTCCTATCTAATGGCAGACGTGCCAGTCTTATATAGAACCTTCATCCTCATGATCGCTGCTGGTCGCCGCGACCAAACGACCATTACTGGTCACGTGATATAATTGATATGAAATCCCTGGATCGCTTAGCTAACCTAAGCATCCCTATCTGCTATAAGTATTCTGGTAGTGCTTGACCTGTCAGGACGCCGCCTGGTCTTCGCTAACCACGTGCTAACACGTGATTCGTGACAAGAGGGTCACTATCGGCCACCTTAATTTCGTACCTGTAATGTTATCCTGACTCTCGTCTGGAGTGTGAGTCCAAAAAAGAAAATACAACCAGAATCTAGTCTGGGAATTCTCAGCTCCTCAAATTCAACGAGAACTTATCTCTAGTTTCCACGAATGAAGACGGTAACAGTGACGATGATGGCAACGATTCCGTCTTACCAGAGTACATTCCGAATAGCTTCTCATGTGCGACCCTTCCTACCTTGGTGCTAATTTCGCATGGCCACTCTCCCCCCTAAATCCTCAAGCTCGATTGTCTTTTGACATCCGCTCGCTCGAGAACCCTCCCAAACATGTTCGCGATTCGCACAATGGTACTTCGAAGAGGTTGCAGGAGTGGATGAGGCAGAATTCTACATTCACTGTACGACGCGATGCGATCGCATCTGAGATTCAGACCGCGATGGCTGAGTTGCTCGATAAGCAGGGTGAACACCTCATATCAAAATCGGCAGAATCCCGCAAAATAAGAGCAAATGAAGAAGACGAGCTTTCGGTTTTATTTGAACCGGAAATGAGGGTGGGCATTAATTGCCAGATGGGTCGACATAGGAGTGTCGCGATGGTCGAGGAGCCGGCCAAAGTGTCCTGACCTGGCTGGGATATTAGAATTGAACATCGCGATATCGAGAGGAAAAGAAGAAACATTAAAAAGAACGGTCGAAGAAATGGTCTCGAACAGAAAGACAAAGGATCTTGCAGGGCTATCGATGAAGACTAATCACATTGAATGCTCGACGCAGAGATGCAACATTTGGTGGGCTAATTTTGAGGAAGTTTCCCGCGTTGAAGATTCCAAGATTAGGATCTTCATAAAAGGTATGCAGCAAACATGGATCTCTATCTACTCAAATGGGAAACAAAATCCAGTTAATGGGTGATAGACCACTCTCTCAAGTGCGAGGATCTGATCTGAATTTTGACGAGCCAATACTTCTTTTTGGCATGCTTGACGTTCTAAGAAAAAATATTATCGGGAAATGTTTATAAAGAGCTCTGCAATTCTTGAAGTTCTCGTAAGGTCGAAACTAGATACATAGCATGTGTGAGGAAATTATGAATGAAGTTTCCTTTGCACCTTTACTGACATACTTTCCCGTATCTCCATCATTCCAAAACTATGGTTATAGAATCTTGACAACAGAAGATCCAGGCTTTCCTCTGACACCACCCTTGAGAGCGGCGCTCCATCCGTCTTGCACAGCTTTCTCATCAAGTCCATCGATAACAGCACTGACTGAAGGCACTATGGCACCTTTCTTGACCAAGCCGGAAATCTCTGTGAGTTGCTTTCCACTGCCGCTATTTCCATCAACGATGAAAAAGAATCCTCGGCCAGCTTTCTCCATCACATCCCAACCCTCAATGTGATATTCTTCAGGAGGCGGGGAAGCAATAGTACCAATCATTCCACCTCCTTGTACTAACGGGATTGCGGCTTCCAGAGTCTTCTTACCAACGCAATCGAAGATAAGATTGAACAGTATACCAAATTTGGTCACCTCCAAAGCCCAATCCTTCACTTCACGGTAGTTGATGACAGCATCGGCACCGAGTTCCTTCAGATCCTCGCCTCCAAGCCCACCCATAGCGACGACTTTTCCATTCTTTCCAACCCACTCCCGAGTCATCTGAACTGCCATACGTCCCACAGCACCAGTAGCACCAAGAATCAACACATTGTCGCCTTCCTTGACAACCGCTCCATCTCCCTTCTTCCAAACCGGTTCCTTCAGACCTTGCCAAATAGTCAAAGAAGCCCGTGGAATAGAGGCAGCCTGTACATAATCCAATCCCTCTGGAATCTTTGCTAGCATCTCGGGTTCCGTGACGGTATACTCGGCCATTCCACCTTGTCCGTAAAACTCCAAGAGTCCGTATACCCGATCGCCAGTTTCGAAACCACTTCCAGCAGGCGCAGTAACGATCTCACCCGCGATATCCTGGCATACTACACGTGGTGTGTCTGTTGGAGCTGGCCATGTCAGTTCGTAGGGGGTAATGGCAACTGCGTGGACTTTGACGAGGACTTGTTTTTCGGTGGGTTTTGGAACTGGGTGGGAGGTTTTGAGATGTAAGTCGGTGACTGAGCCCTCTTTGTATTCCGCTGGAACGTTTGTAAAGATTATGGCCTTCATAGTCTCTGGATAAGCCATTTTGGCGCGGGGGTTGTGGTTGATAGCTGTGGTATAGCTTTGTACAAAACAACCTGGCTGCTTGTGTCGTTTGATGTTATTGAAAGGCGAAGAGATTTTCTTAAGCCCTTGCTCAATTGACCGAAAGCGGAGTTGAATTTGATGTTGATGACATCAGAACTGGAATAGCTTCAGTATTCACCTCTATATAAAAACGATCTCACGTGGTACAAGGTCGATTACCCAATTACCCCTCACAATTTGTACAACTGAGAAGAAAAGAAGGGTCATCGTCGTACAGAAGCCATGCAGTACAACAAACGATCGTTTCAATCAACTACAGCATGTTGGGTTCGTTATGCTTCACTACACGAGGGGAACCTGCAAGCCCCCTTCTGTCAGCATTTGACGCGGGAACCGGAACTCGGCTATAGGTCGAAATTCGCATAGGCTATGCAGAAGAAGTGGCCATTACTATCTGAAAGCTATGAATCCACATCAAAGAAGTTATTATTGCTTCAAATTGAATTCAACCCACGCGTGGCAATAAGCTGAAATGATTACAAAGTAAGTGACTCTTGGTAACAATCCACAAGACTCCCACAAGCTAAGCACGCCATCTCGATCACTTCCGTAACACACTATCTGAACAGCACTACTCCTTCTCTTGTACATCGCCCTTTTCAAGCACACTATCATTGGCCTTCTCCTCATCGCCTCCCAAATCCGGATGCACAATTCCAATCTCGGCTGTCTGAACACTATCAACAATGTCTCTATAAGCCGGAACAAAATTCACACACAGAGCATAACTCCACGCGGCAACGAAAAACATCAAAGGAACAACCATAGCAAGAGCCGTATCATGCACATCCGCCACCCGACCTAGTAATGCGGGAACACAGGCACCTCCGGACACGCCAGCAATCACCCACCCACTTCCCCTCTTGGTGTACTTGCCCAATCCTCGCATGCCGAGTGCCACAATGGTGGGAAAGATGATGGACTCGAAAAACAGTGTCATGTAGAGCATTGACATCCCTGTGTTTCCACGTTGCGTTATACTTGGTGCTATGAAGATTATACAAGCTGTGAGGTAAACCAAGAAGACCCAGCGTGGACGGATGTATTTCATGAGAAGAACTCCGGCGAAGCGACCAGTTGAGAATGCGCCTTGGGCTCCAGCGAGAAACTTAGCGCCTGCTGCGCTGCGTGTCCCTAGGCGTGTCTCGGTTACGTAATTTATGAAGTAAGTTGCTATTGCGACTCTAGATCTTCGGTTAGGTATGAACACGGTAAGGGTGTTGAGAATGGCGAATCAATGGGATGGAATGTGACTTACTGAGCGCCAGTGTAACAGAACTGAGCGAATGCAGCATGGAAAAGTCGATACTGTTTTCGAAACGGCAGGACATCGGTGCTTGCATGGGTCTCTTCCGCTTGAAATGCCATATCTGCATCTGTGATTTCAGGAATTGGCGAGCTATAGTCGTTATCAGTAAGAATATCCAGAGGTAATGCCATAGAAAGAATGAGCACTTACAAGTAAAAGACGACAGCGAGCGCGAACGTGAAGCAACCAATGGCCAAGTATACCCATTGAACGTTCTTCAGTGCTTGTGGATCATCACCAGTCTTATTAAAGAAAACGTAAGACCCTAGGACAGGAGCAACGACTGTTCCGACTCCATTGAAAGCCTGAGAGAGATTGATTCGAATCTCGGCAAATCGAGGGGGACCACACACTGAAACAGAATCAGCAATCATCTCTAGGGATCCACTGAAAAAGCATGATGGCTAACCTGTAATGTAAGGATTGGCAGCAGTCTCCAAAGACCCAAGGCCATTTCCAATAACAAATATAGCAGCACAAAAACCACCAAATGATCGGTGAAGGATACAAGGCCAAGCTAGCAAAGCACCAACTCCATAGAGACAGAGCCCCCATATAAAAACAGCTTTATAACCATAGTGTCTGAGAATCCAATTCGCATGCCCAAGTGAAGCGAGAGGATAAGCACTGTTGACAATCAGCTTCTTTCCCAATCTCGTCAGCTAAATGAAGGCAAGGTACCCAAAATAAGCAGCCTGAAGGCCGGAAGATCTCGATTTACTAATCCCCAACGTATTCTGAAAATGTTTATTCAAGGTATCGAGAAGTCCATAGGAAAATCCCTATTCCCATATTCATCAGCGCCTCCAAACTTCAAAGCCGAATGTTCCGCGCAAGATACGTACCCAAAGGAAAAACAATAAGGTAACGAGGACGAGCGGATAAATAGATTCTCGCAGGGTAAGCTCCGCAGCCCTCGTCCTTTCTTTATCGCTAGTTTTAAGCGTCTGCTTCTTCAGAGCTTTCTTGATAGCCTCCTTCGAAATCGCCATGTTTACTTCAGTTTTCCCATGAAAAATGATGAACAGTGCTTCGAGTCAGGATTATGAAATAATATATATTGATCGAGTCCACGTGAAGTAATCCCCATGGGGTAATGTCACAAGTCCACGTTGAGGTCTTTGTTGCGGGGTTGAGATAACGCGGGGTCAAACTTTACGTCCGATCATCGTTGCTGTTACTGGTTCCTTCGCTCCAGTACGAGTCCCTGGCAGCATGATGCTAGGAAAATATCCGTTGGAAGAATGGGATTGGATACTGAGAAAACGTTCTTTTCGGAGTAAACTTTGTAGCGACAGAAAACGGCGCGATGATGGCAGCAGCTCGCTACATGTTTTCCCCGAATCTTGGGAATCTCACTGTATGATGTGCATAATCCGGATATCCAGCCTAGAGTAGATAGAAAGAGGAATTAGAAGAATGAAGATAGATCCGGGTTATAAGTAAATAGTTACCAAAGCTTAAAGATACAATATTATTTTTACGGGCTTGAAAAAGGAGTAGGACAGGATGTAAATTATGTAAGGTTATAATCTTGCTCTATGATTAGGTCACTTTTATAAGCGATATAAATGAGCAATGTAAAGACAAGCAACTTTAAATTCCAAGAAGATAAAAGGAAAAACCAGACTGTCTTCATAAAGCAACAGCTACACGATGAACAGGGTTTGAAAGAACAAAAAGCGGCTCGTGGTTAACACAATGCTCTGCTTTTCCTTTACTGCACAAAAGAATTACTAGCTGCAGATTCTCTACCCGTTAGCGTTCGAGTCTATCTGAATCTACCTTCTCTTAACCAAATTTCGTTACTTTCTCCTAACATATGTCCAAGTCCTACGGTGAACGTTTAGTTTCTATCCTGTAATAAGTGAATGGGCAATGTAAGAATACAACTCACGCTACAAAAACACCACATCCACGAACCTCACCCCTCAGAAACCCGAAAAACTCAAACCCACCCATTCCGAAAAACTCGATTGAGTTCTTCGTCGTTCTGGGGATCATCCTTCCCGATGCTAAGAGACATACCAAGCCCAATGCGTGCGTGAAAAGTGGGTTTGTAATCCATCGTGTATACGAGTACTGAACTTGGGAGACATCATATACAGTTTCGCGCCTCAATAAGTCTCCGATTCAAACCACATCTGAATTGCAATATATGTTTATATGTATAGACATCTACGTACACATTTGTATGTATCAAAATTAACAACGAGGCACTTAACGAGGTATATAATTTGATACCGGACATTCGAGTTCCAGGTTACTCGAAAGAAGTAATACCACAAAATCGACAAAACAAGGTAAAAAGAAACAAATCAAAAATCAAATGAGTCACCAAACACTATCTCTAATCACTATACAAAGAATAAAACACTCAAAATAATTCATCGTACCGATTTGTACCCAGCACTACCTACCCGTCTAACCACTCCCCAAATAGCAGCCTAACATCCCAGGCTCCAAAAAAGTATATCAATCGCATCGCATCACATCCCCCTCCATCCTAACCCCAAATCCCCAATCACAACGCAAAACCATGGCAAAAAAAGGTATTTACGCCCTTACCCCCCCCCAAATTGACCCCCAATGAGCCTCTTCAAAATCCTTAACCCTAACCTACCACAAAAACCAACCGCGCAATCCCCTCCCCAGAGTCCCAATCCCTCATACAACTTCACCTTAAGAAGGAAGAAGGAAGAGTTCAAGGGAAACAAAAGCTAACCCACGCACAGTCAAATCCCGCACCATCCCCGTCCGCCTAATGTCCATGGCCCTAACAGGGTACTACAAAACCCTCGTACGCCCACGAACTCACCGTCCCCTCAGCATGCTGAAATACGATCCCGTCGGTACGTCTCTCCCTCTCTCTCTCTCCTGCCATATACCTATCCATATCCTCTCCTCCAACCTCAAGCCCCCCACGAAATCCCTCCACGTCCTCGAGATCAAAACACACCCAGCGCAAAACCCGCACACTCCCCTCACAAACCCCTCCAAACCCCGAGAGACCTCCCAACAATATAGAACCTACATCACATTCTGTTTTCGAGCTACACATACAAAGATTTTATAAGAAATTACTTGCTAACTCCCACCCAATTACAGTACGAAAAAAGGTCCTATTCCTCGAAGTCAAGCGCGGTGGAAAATAGTCGATCGATACCTTGAATTACTTTTTCCGAAATTCTCCTCTACGAGTTGTACATGATAGAATACTGTTGGGATCTGGGTGCGAAAAAGAGGGCGATTTATTGCGACCAAAATGAGGTTTGGGGATGCTACCAGAAGTCAACAAAAAGGCTACTGAGGTGGCGAACTACACGTGTATATTAGGAAGAACGGTTATAGCATGGGTGGCGTTCAGGTGTAGAATCAATACACATTATGAGATAAATGGATAATTACATGTAATGCTATCTGAAGACTAAAAGGTTGCGAGACATACATGTATCAGAAGCACATACATGTATCAGGAGCATCTCCTTACGAGAGCACAACTTGATACTGACCAGTGGCGGGTCAAAACACTGAAGTTAATACGCACGAGATCTTGTCAAGAGCCTCTCGAAAGTTTCACTGTCGATTGTTCCTCTGTTGTCAAATTATTTGTTGAGTCATTTGTCCTTCTGGGCTACATGTTGACTTAATGAGCTGTTAAAACTCAGCACCCACAAGAACACACATTTGGTAAGACCACCTTATTCTTATGCAATTTTGGGCCCCCAAACTTTTGGGCACAGATGGGTATCTATTTGGTTCTTCCATTGAAGGCATTGCCCCAGGTTATGGGTTTCCCCTCCTTACGTATATATATCGTTACCTGTAATGGATTCACTCTGTGACCAATAGCTCCATAGATCTGGAGGGAGTATATTCTTTAAGTTGTGTGGAACTAACTACCTTGGTCCTCCAGCTCTAGATGAAATCTTCTTCGTTGTCCAAGATACGGTCAACCTCGAAATCCTTGGATGGGCGCTCATTATATCGATGTGATATATTTTTCTATACGTAGAACCAGTATATCATTATCGAATAGTGGCGTTTTGTCGTTCTCGATCCCGTATTTCCTATTTATGTATGATAGGCATTCATGGGATTGGAGCTCAAAAGGAGCGAAAGCTAGTGTTCGATGAGATGGCCTCGACAGATGACTTCGTGGGTGCTACAATTAATATCAGATATTAATGAAGCTAAATAAATGACAAGCTGATTGAACAGAAGCCTCGTCAACTCCTTGTGCAAGGACCAATACTGTAAACCTCCTCGCTCTAACCAAGGTAAAAGGATGTGTACTGACCGGAACCCAATGGCAGCTAATATCACACACACACACATACACATTCACCCAGATTCAACAACCCAACGCGAGCTCAGGAAGCCATACGCCCCATCCAGCAATCCACCCCCAACCCCGAAATACAGCCCCCTCACCCGCTCCACCAATCAACCCCCCTCGCCTAACACAGCACCCCACCCACCCCAAAACAAACATTCACAACCCAAATACCCACCTCCCCATCACCAAAATTGGTAACCTACCCACCTGGCCCAGTCAGTTAGTGTGTGTCCACCCATCAGCGTCACACACACAACTGTCCCCCCCCCCNNNCCCCCCCCCCCGAACAGGGACGCGAACTGGTCAAGCGTCTGGACCGCTTGAAAAATTATAAAAGTAAGTTTTCTCCATTTTCCAATCATGATAGATTAATACATGCTAATAATTCTTAGGAAAAAAAAAAGGAATGCGCCAAAAGCGCCATAAAGGGGTACGGTTATTCACCGTACTGAATAACCGTACCCGTCTCGACAAAATCCCTCGAAAAACCCCACTGGGGTTTCTCCTGAGGGAGCCTTCCAGCGCGATAGCGCTGGGGGGCCTAAAGGTTTTGTTGTTCCCTTTTTTTTGGGAGTTTGGTTCTTGTGCTTGATCTACTTCTTTTACGGGGCTGTTGTCGCGCGGTACCTGTAGGTTTTGTTGTTGGCTTGACCGTGCGGGAACTCTGCGTTCGTCGCCATCGCAAGCATGGGGGTTCTCAAGAGTTGCGCTCGAGTCTCGTTAAGAGCTGCTAGTTTAGAGCGACGTAATGTAGAAGTATTAAAAGGGACGGTTAACGTTAATTTGAGACTTACACTTAACGCCTATCTGGTGACAAACAGATAACATATTACACATATTTGCGAGAAACATCAAGAACGGCCATCATTTAGGCAGGAATATTATATGAGTCTACATAGAAAACTAAAGAACACTATTCTAAAACGCTCATTTCCAAGATCACCAAGATCACATTAATTACATTAGAGCATGTAACACCTTTACAGCCCTCTCCGCAGCAGCAATATGCCACGGTCTAGCATCACCTACACTAGTCGCACCCCTCGCTCTACTCAAAGTCCCTAGCCCAGCATACATGCCAAGTACCTCTCTCAGAAGACCTTCATAATAAGTCCTGGGATTTCCCGCTACTTCATTGTGGACAATGTTTACTTCTATGAGAATAGGTGTGGGCGTGGAATGTTTTACGAGGTATCCCGAGATGAGAGCTGGATTTGGTATAAGGGGTGTGCGAGAATTGGAGAGTCGGTGGGAAAGGAGGAGTCCGTGGGTTTGATCGCTGAGCATGAGGAGGCGGGTTGAGGGATCTGGATCCAGAATTGATGCTTCGCCAGGAGCGGTGTTTTGGTTCGGCGTTGTAGAGGTTTCGGGTGAGAGGACAGATGTGCCTTGAGGAGTGGATACAGGCGTTGTGGTTTGTGTGGCTTCTCTGGCAGTAGGAAGAGTTGCGGGTGGAGAAAGGAGTCGCAGAGAAGGCTCTGTTTGAACGGTTAGGAGTGTCAAATTTATTTGGGCGGTGGAGTCTCTAGCAGCGAGCTCTGTCCATATATCAACTTCAGACAGCTCCATGACTCCAATTCGTGCGATCATAATACGCCAGTGGATATTCTTGCTGGAGATGAAGTCGAGAGTCGTTTCCCAGATTTCATTCGCTACAACGGCGAAGGGCATCGAAATTGGCTCGTTTTTACGACCTAGACAGTATGAGGCATTCATCTGTTGGGTCCCCTTGTTGTCTGTCCAAACAGCTGTCATCCATCGATCATCAGTGCTTTGGGCATATGCGATATGGAGACAGGTATTCTCCTGTAGCACTGATGCAGAAGGATTTGGATTCAGCTTGAAGTCTATACTTCGCGGTAAGGGCCGTTCCAACACAATAGCAGGGCTCCTCGATGCAGACTCAAAATCTATACATCGATCATAGACCTCCATGGAGAGTCGTGCATATTCAGCTGGTGGCGGAACATTGATCGTAATCGGCGAGTAAACAAATTCCAATGGAACAAGTTGCAATACCAACTCATTTGAGAACTTCGCCTTCCTATCATACAGCGCCTTTCGGTACAGAAGAAACAGATGTTGGAAAGCTGAGCAAATATGAACCAGCAGTGTTGGGTTGTCGGCTGGATACACAAAGTATACCACAATATTCTTCTCTTCAATGATCGCTGCTGCGAGAGCATTACTTAGACGTGCCGCTGTCTCTCGGAGTGTTGACAAATTGCGCGACGTATGTTGCTGACCTAAATCGAGGGGAAATGACAAAACACCATCGACAAGTTCGTCTGAAGAAAGTCTCTCATGACTGCCTAATCTATATGATTCATAAGTGCTTCTCATTTGTTCCAAGAAGATACTTGCATTGGCAGCTATTCCATCTATATTTGGATAGACACATACAGCACTGACATCTTTGCCGCCGCTGGATGGAGCAAGACCAAGATTTTCCCAGAAGTTGACTGCGGATGGAAGAACAGAAAGCTGTGAGTCCGAGCGGCGAAGCTCCAATTGTGGCGGCTGTATTGGGAAGGGATTCCTTAGTCTCCCAGGCTCAGAGGCAGTTCCGACACGAGGATTTACAGGGCGCGGAGGTAAGCGTCCTCCGAGATTCATCACTGGAATCCCTTGAATCTCCGAAAACGATCGCAATGTGCACGAGGAGAGATCTTTGAAGAACACCTTTGTAGCTTTTGCTACGCTTCGGACAAGCCCTCCCTTTGTATTGGACTTGTTGTGAGAGACTCCATTGTCACCTATACAAGAAAGCTGAATCGTGCCAGATACAGCCTGGTCGACGAGAATTTGAGCAGTGGCAATGCATTCCAAGTCTGTCAGGGTATTTGAAGGGGCTTCTGGCTCTGGGGAGGTAAAGTAACTTGTCAGAGACCAATCTGTAGGATCTGCTTCAAGGAGAGGAAATTGCGTTGCAACAGCAGAGTGAGGGGTACTCGCAGACTGTTCGAAATCAATAGCCATGGGGTCGAAATTGATCAACGCATTTCCTTGGCCGTTATCAAGAAGCTTCTGTTCGATACCGATCTTTGAAATTAATGGTATCTGATCCGTGATCGGGCTGATATCATCCTGTTCAGAAATTTGACTTAGACCGTCAGAATCCAGGAGGAAATCCATCGCATCATCCAGCTCTAGCTGCTCGTTTGCCTTGTGTTCCACTAGCAGAATTCGCCCGAGACGATTTGCTTCCGGCAGATCCGTACTTTTTCGCCGCGTACTCAAATAATTCGTTTGAGGGAGACCTTGAAATTCCAAAGTCTGCGGGCGGACGTTTCTATCGGAGATCTTGAACTGCCCATGGTCTCCATATTTGGCATCAACCGATGACAACGAGTTTTTGAATTCTATCTTGCTGAATAGGCTCGCTCGCCGAGACTGGATTTTGGACTTTTGTACACCAGATTCGTTGACAAGTTGTTGGTATATTGACTCTTTGCTGAATGGGATCTCTTGTTTCGCCACTGGCTTAGTTTTGATTGTAACCAGGGCGTTGGCATTAAACTCGCTCTTTTTTGCATCTACCTGAGATGAGTTGACATTTCCAACAGTCTGCTTCTGCGCATTCACATTCTTCGAGCGTGCCATGGATTTTGCAGGAGGATGCATCCCCTCTTGTTTGACGGCTTCTTTAGCCACTGGCTCCTTGACAGCAAGAGTCTCCAAAAGATTGGGTTTTTTAGGCGACTCTGCCTTAAGGTCGGGTTGCAAATTATCGGGCGCATCGAAAAAGTTGAAATCAGCATCTGTTATGTCATTACCAAACATATCACCGCCAAGGTCCCCGAAAAGATCGGCATCATTATTGTTATCATTAAAAGTCGTATTAGAGGTATTTCGGTCTGCTTTGTCTGTAGCCCCCCACATATCTACAGCATTGCCGGCTACGGCTGATGGAGCAGCAGATATGGGGCCATCCTGTGCCGCAAAAGGAATGATATTTACAGGTGGTGAACCTGCACCATCAAATATTGGTGTGACGCCGACAGGATTATGAATTGCATCTGGTGGAGTTGGATACATGGCACCAGCATTGCTTCCTCTCCGTAGTACAGCCGGAGAGTGTGTCGTCGCTGATTGAAGAGCCCGAGCCTCCACATCAGCCTGCTCCTTAGATAAAGCTTCTGCGACTTGCCGCTCCTTTTGTCGCTTCAAGGAAATGTTCGTTCTCTCATCCCTCCCTGTGAACCACTCTTCGGCAAATGCCAAGGGATCTCGGTTTCCAGGGAACTTTGGTTCGCTTCCTGATAAACTACGATGTCCGTTGTTGGAAGCTTGGAAACATAGACGTGTTGGCCATGGAACTACCGTACGTCCTTCAAAGATCGAGATATCCGGGTCATCAACATCAAGATATGATCCATGACCGCTGGTCAATTGGACAAAAATCCAACCGCCACTCTCAATTAAAGCCTGATCAATTCCTTTGGATGACAACCACTCAATGCATTTTGATTGCCAAGCCTTCACAGCAGCTTCATTAAGGTTATTTGGTTTGGGCTCAGGAGCACTCTCTCCTGGCTGTGTGACTGATTGAACAGCGGGCAAACCCCTATTATCCTCGAAGGCGTAGAATTTGGCCGTATTTCCTAGTGGTGCAAGTGATAATGCTACTCCAGGGGTCAAATTACTACCTGCACCAAGAGGACCATTACAGCCGAGAGTTTGAAGCCCTGAGCTTGTGTCAGAATAGGATTTAATAACAAGAGTCCCCATTGAGGTCAAACTAATATCCAAATTTGCAAGTGTGACGGCTCCTGTCGAACACGATTGGCTATTCACAGCTCTACTTGGGGATGTGGAATCTTTCTGGGTAGAAACCAAGACTCGAGGGCTCAGAGGTATATAACCTTCATCGCGGCAAAGTACATGTACGAGTGACCCTAGCACCGCGGATATAAAGCTCTCATGCACGTCTATCATCGACGGCCACACATCGTATGATCGGTTGAGGGACCTCTGGCCAGGTGACGATAAACTTATCTCTTGTGAGAGACTGTACAGTGCGTTGGCTTGAACAGACCTAGCGTTGAGAGCCAGCGCATTTCGACTTGCATTTTCGAGAGATGAGGAGGGGGAAGAATTGCTGCTTGCGGAGTTCAACGCTGAGGAGGCAGCCTGTCTACTCCTGGCAAGAGATTGACTTTCGAAAGTTCCCTGCTCCTTCAACGCAATCTGAATCCCGTGCGCCTCCCAAGAACCATTTTCTACGATTGGGCCCTTCTCTTTATTCGGAAGATTGGTGGGGGAGCTCGAATCGATCGCGTTCTGAAAAACCCAAATGCCATCTCGGTATGTATCGCAGTGGACGAGCCGGGCTTCTTGTCTCCAGCTGGCTTCCAATCTCTGGAGAAGCTTCCTCGATGATCCCAAGGCAGGACTGCGCGTTTCAAAATATTCGTACTTGATTGAAGAAAGATTATTCTGGGGTTGAAGGTTTAGTATACGCAAACAGCCCCTATTGACCTCCCGCCAAATACCAACCAACACTTACCACTGATAATACATTCGTGCGATAATCGCCAGGATCCATGTCGTAACAAGTCGACAGTCATAAATTGGAGGTTCTAATACCATCCGAGGAACTGGAAATGCGAGCTTAGTTGGTTGTCGACTGTAGCAGAATATTCCATGCAAAATTGCCTGAAAAGACTTGTTCCAAGGTAGAGAGAGAGTTGTTGTACAGCGTCCTGTCCTTTGACACGGCGAGGCAATGGCAAGGTTCGCAGGGCTCCATCTCCGCTGGAGACTCGGTCGGCAGGGCGTTGTCCACTCTATATAATGGAATAGATGTCTGAGTCGACCGAGGTATTGAGGATGGAGAAGATGTCGAGTGATAGGGTCTTAGTTAGGAAATTTGAGCTCTCTAAAAAGGTTCCTCACGATGTTGTTATGCGATCCGATGCGATGCGCCTGCGCCGGCAAACGATCGGATTTCGCGCCGAGCTAGCGATAACAACGCCGAGTCGGCCTCCCCACACGCTATGCAACCTTGGCTTGGCTGGAGATACGATCCCTGCCCCAAAAATTTCCAACAGGAAAAGTCCAGAGCTCAAGTCCAGAGCGCCCCTCCAAGAAGCACGACTCGATGCGAAATTCTCAACACCACAAGAGAGCGTCATCATGAAGCTCACGAATCCCAACGAGGTGCCAGTATACACCATATCTGGCGCTTCAACTGCCAGGCCTTTGCCAGACTGGCTTGCGCGCAAAAGGAAGCGCAGTCTCAAGAACGATCCAGAATACGCGAATCGAGTCGAGTTACTCCAAGATTTCGAGTTTGAGGAAGCCAGTACTTGCATACGAGTTAGTGAGGATGGAGAATGGGTTATGAGCACAGGAACATACAAACCGCAAATACATGCCCATTGTCTGCCACATCTTTCGCTATCTTTCGCTCGACATACTACCTCACTAAACCACTCTTTCGTTCTACTTTCATCCGACTACTCCAAGTCACTGCATTTACAAGTCAATCGAAAACTCGAATTCCATACTCCAGGAGGTTGCCACTATGAAACTCGACTTCCAAGGTACGGCAGAGATCTCGTTTATGACAGGCAATCGGCGGAAGCTCTTGTACCTGCTGTAGGTGTTAATGCAGAGGGCAGTGGTGAGGTGTACAGGCTGAACCTCGAAGTTGGACGCTTCATGAAGTCCTATGAGGTCGACGTTGGTGGGGACGACTTGACTACATCCGGAGGATTGCAAGGTGGTATCAACACGGGCAGTGTCAATTGTGCTGCAATCGCAGAAGATAGCCATAACTTGCTAGCATTTGGTACATCGATTGGGACAGTGGAGTTTTGGGACTCGAGGTCGAAAGCAAGAGTTGGGATATTGGCTGGGCAAGAGGGACAAATCACGGCCTTGGATTTCGACAGGTCGGGCTTGTCACTTGCAACCGGTTCGTCTGAGGGCATAGTGCAACTTTTTGATCTTCGTCGACCAGTTCCAATTTTACGGAAGGACCAAGGTTACGGCTACGCCATCAACACGCTCATGCATATGACAACATCCTCGCAAGAAAAGAAGATTCTTTCGGCAGATAAAAGAATCATCAAGATATGGGACGAGGCAGATGGGACAGCGTGGACATCAGTTGAACCAGCTGTTGACATTAACTCGGTCGCATGGTGCAAACAAAGCGGTATGGTTTTGACCGCCAATGAAGGCAAACAACAGCATGCTTTCTTCATACCTCAACTTGGGCCCGCACCAAAATGGTGCTCTTTCTTGGACAACATGGTGGAAGAAATGGCTGAAGAAGCGCCAGCGGAGACCTACGACAACTACAAATTCTTGACACTACCCGAACTCAAGTCACTCAACCTTGGCCATTTGGTTGGAAAAACAAATTTGTTACGCCCATACATGCACGGCTACTTTGTTGCATCGAAACTCTACGAGGAAGCACGTCTCATCGCCAACCCTTACATCTGGGATGATGAACGCACGAAGAGAGTCAAAGAAAAGGTCGAGAAGGAGCGCGCCAGCAGAATTAGGGGTGGCAAGAAAGTTAAGGTCAATCAAAATCTGGTCGACAAAATGCTCAAGAGGCAAGAGAGAAGACAAGTGGTTGACCAAGATAAAGGGGTACTGGGTGATGAACGTTTCGGGAAATTGTTTGAGGATGAGGAGTTCGCTGTTGATGAACGCAGCAGAGAATTTCAGATGCTCAATCCAAGTACCAAGGTTGGCGTTGCAGGCCAGCCTAGTGCAGTGGGTGCTGGCAGTGACTCGGATGATAGTGAGGGTAGTGACAGCGATGGAAATGCTCCAAAACCCAAGGAGAAGGTCAAGCCAGAGATGCGTATATCTTCTTCGTCTTACAAGAAATCTGGGCATCAAAAGCAAGACACTTCCTTGGGTGGCCGTTCGCAAGGGAACGGCCGCATCAGCAAGAACAGAGGGGATGTGGTTGGAGAACGGTCAATTACTTTTGCACCAGCCGGACGAAAGAAGGAAGAAAAACCAAAACCAACCGAACGAAAGGGACGAAGGGACGATGGTAGAAGAAGCGCTAGTGGCAACGTTTTCAGGAAGTTGTAATGTCATCGAATCTAATCCCTATGTTCAACCTATAACCAAGCCCCTAAATATATACTCGAAAAATGGTACTCCAAACGAACGCCAACGCTTATCAGACCACAAATATCAAACGGGATATCAAATTCGTCACAGGACCTTGTCCTTGATTATCGGCCTAGCTTCCTTCCCCATTTGGAACTTTTTGGTGGCTCAGACATCTCAAATGCTGCCATCTTTCCTCCCTTCTCGATGTCGTTGTTTTGGTTTCTTGGTGTGTTGGGGACCTCTTCAATCTTGGTCAAACCTCTAGTGGACCTTCGAGGGGTCTGCACGTCTTTTGGAAAGGTTGTTCTTCTTGGAGTCAAGGCGCTGGCGACTTTTCGTGCGGATTTCCTGAGTGTCGCGCGGACCTCCCATGATCTCTTCTTCGCAAAGTACCAAAGTACTGACATGGCAACTACAAGTATGGTTAACCCAGGCATCGGCTTTTTCTATGGAAGGGCTGGGCTTACTACCAAAAATGCAAACCACGCTTGCAATGACAATGATTGCGATTATAGCTCCTCTCGACAGAGTAATTGAACCCGCATCATGCCCAGCTGCACCAGCTGCACTATCTCCAGCTCCGGCGTTTGATCCAGCATCTCCAGGAAGAGCTAAAAAACAAAAGTATCAGCTTTTTGTTGAATATGACGGGGGTCTGGATTCAGGCAAAACTCGCCTTCTCCGGGTTGTTGGGGTGCTGTAGTTGCTAAGGAAGAGAAGAAAGAGGAAGCGGCGCTTGCAGACATTTCAGGCGTAAGAACAACAGATGAAGTAGCAGTTGGTTTGGCGGTAGTAATGAAATCTTGAGCCGTAGCATTCAGGAGGAGAAAGTTCAGCAGGAAGCTGATTAGAAGAAAGGACTTCATATTGTATATATCTTCCCCAATGTATCTCGCTATATAGCCCACGAACCAATGAAAATGCGAATTGGGCGGCGCTTCGATGTGTGATAGTGATGAGAATCAGCCTGAGGTGTGCACGGTGTCTGAGGAATGGGAGTCTGCAGTGATCTTGGGTGTGATTGCATTCTCTCCTGATGCAGCGGCATCACCTTCTTTTTACTTATGAGAAGGGAGCGCGTAGATGCGGGTCCGTCATTGGGTCTCCATTCTTGTGCCATCTCGACATTGGACACGGCCCTGGTCGAGTTGTTCAACCGTGAAACTCCCACTACTCAGAGATCTGGAGATAGAAGCGGGTGATGGAGCTTCCGAACTGCAATCCCTCATTGGCTATCCTTTCTCACTCCTCTCACCACATCTAACCAACGGCCACCAGCCCCTGGTTGGTCGTGGGCGCTTATGTGCTATTTTCATGCTGCTGCGTTTTGTTTGGCGAGCACCTGCAGGGGCTGCTTACCAGAGACTGGCGGACTGCCATCCCACTAAGGCTCACCCCCTCTTTTTTTTCTCCCCCTTGATAGATACCTCCCCCGCACCTGATTTCGACGTCAGCATTGGCGGATGAGATCTTATGTGCTCGAGAGATATCACTGCTATTTAGGGGATCCTGTCGGCTGCTTTGCTAATCCCTTGTCTATTAGTATGCTCCAATGCCAGACGATTGCAGACGCGATGCATGGTGGGGTGGTTGGGTGGGTGTTCGGGATGGTGAGTGCCGGTGGTGTCTACCTAACCTTATGCAATCTGCGCGTGCTGGCACGTCGTGGTACGCGCTGCTAAGGTTGATGAAGAATTTTTGTTGGTTGGTGAGGTACTCTGACGATCTTGGCTTTTGGGGAGAGGTAGAGATTTGCGGGTTTGCTGGCGGTGGTGGGGATGAGAAGTTTTCTCGATTGCGGGTTGATGGCTACGATTAGTTTGGGTTGTTTCATGGGAGGTGGATGGAGATGTTGGCAATGGGAGAGAAGGTTCAAGGTGGGTTTGAATAAAATTGGGGGGTTTAGAGAAGTATATTCTTCTGGTCTGGTCAAACCGCTTGGTGTTGTTTTTGGGGATTGAGAATTTGAGGGTTGCCAAGGTACCCTATGGTGGGTTCGCTGCTCTGGCTGGATGATGAACTTGGGATTTTCTTGTCTGCGGGTACAGTACCTATTTTCAATCTTCTCTGCTTGAGGCGGGGATTGAAATGTGGTGTACATGCTAGCAGAGAGGTAATTTCGATCGCGCAAAAGTCAAGTTCATTAGGTCTCGAGCAGCAGAATCCCTCGTATCTTCTGGCAGGTTGTCATTCAAGTACTTCGGCCTGTCAGATTATCCAGTATCCCATGTTCGAGAGGTGCAAATTCCCAATGTTCCGTTGGGTCTTAACACAGATCAAATACCTATCAATTCAAGATACGACATTGGTAGGAAATCCCCTTTCACCGCGAATCAAAAAACTTCTATTTCACATCATGTACCTTCAAGTTCCCTCTAAAACAACAACACTTCGTATGTGGCGTCTCTCTTTCCGTCGTGCAGATGGTGTGTTGCACAAATGCAAGATAACTCTATTGTTTCTAATTTTCCGTGGATAAATGGCTTTTGCCTGCAGTGGTCTCGGGTCTTGGGAGTGCCGTATCAATGTTTCCTTTTATATATTTTGATAGAGCCTCTTGAAACAAGTCTTCTATATTCATTCTCGGTACTCTGATTACTCGAACGGCCATGGAGTCAGGCTTAGTGGCTGTACTGATCGATGAGCAGGCTGTTGATCTCCAAAGGTTCCAGGCTCAATGTTGGTGCATTGGCTTAATTTCGATGTGTCCTTCACTTAGGCCGCGTGTTGTCTATTATCACAGATTACGCACTCTTTGGTCATGTGGGCGTGGAAATGGACTAGTGGTTTATTGTATGTATGCGGTTTTAAGTCTCTCGAAGATCTTGGAGGTAGCAGGAATTGGAATCCCCTCAACCACGCCTGTGGTGGCATACCTATACCAATATTCACAGGTCTCGACGATAATGACATTTTCCCCAGAGACCCTGGCATTTCTGGTCGTCGTCGAGGCTGGATGTAGTCCAGCCCTTGGATTTGCAACATGGTAATCTTGCACCCCCATTTGTAGCCTCCAGCCTGTACAGTATGTCGAGTTTGTATAGCTTCTGTCCACCGGACGTATCTGGTGGTGGCTTCCCTCAATTGCACATTTTCTACGTTGCGAGGAAAGAACGCATCGAGCTCCTTCCTCAAGCTCCTGGTGCCCGTCCGAATTGGGGCATGTAAGCGAGGTTGGAAATTCAAGTTTTCCACAACGTCGAGACGTCTTCTTCTTTTCAACCTCACCACATCCATCCTCACTTCCGCCATCGGAATCTTGCCCAGCCCTCCTCTATTCATCAACGGATTGATTTCAAAAGTACCTGCACACTTCTTACGGTCTGCCAGACGTCGTAAGAACCACATCGGCGGATTGCCTGCACAGGCAACTGCAAGATGCTCGACCCTGCCGTGCAGGAGAGCCAAATCGTGCAGCCGGACTACGATCCTCCAGTCCAGGCTGCTGATTTTGGTAGCGATGACACAGTCATGTCTGATGACAATGATCAGCAAGGCATCGAGGTCGATGAAAGTGTTCGTCGTATCGATGCTCAACCTGCCAGTGTGGTCGAGGAAACCCAGTTTGTGAATCTTGAGATTGACACACAGGCTCCAGAGAAAATCGCTTTCAACAGATCCGCATCCGCATTTACTTCTATCGTTCGGGATGCTCAGGCGTTCCTTCCGGTCAATGAACCTCACTTCACACGTCTCCCTGAACCTGACCTCGACGATATCAACGTTGGGTTCAGATTCGGACAGCCAAGCAAACCAGTTCCAGGTCAGTACACACACAATCCCAAGCAGAGAAAGCCCTCTGCGGCATCTGCAGCTTCTCATGAAAAAGATGACAAGCTCTCTGGACAAGCTTCAGCTGCTAAGCTTGGCCAACCTGCTCCGTTCTATACCACTGCGGGTAGCATTGAAGCTGCTCCATCAAATCCCGATATGACCAGTGCAGCTTCTATCAAACTCGTCAATGCTACCGTCAAAACTTCCGTTGTCTCACAGTATTCCAAGTCGAGTCATACTTCGTCAAGTGCATCAGGTCGGGCGTCAACTGTCCTCGGAAGCAATGGCACAAAGTCTGTTTCTGGTCAACCTCCATCCGCAAAAGCAGGATCTGGAACTTCCGAAAATATGTCTGTCACTTCGCACGTTCGAAAGCCAACTATTCAATCTCATCATCAGGCAGATTCCTCAAGCAAGAGTCCGATCACCCCTTCTCGCACCAAGTTTCCTCAGCATGCACTTGATTCTCCAGCTCTACAGCAAACCACAGCTGTACCAACACCAAAGACCGCCCCTGAAGTAACAGTAGAAGAGCCTGTACCTAAAAGCTTGCCACGCCCCGCAGCTCCTTGGCCACAAATGGCAGATAATCCTGCCATTGGTCCCCAACAGGCCGCCCTGCGAGGAGCAGTTCAACTAGAAGTACCTCTCAACGGACAACCTGCCCCACGATCGGCTGGCAAGCCCCCTACTCGAAGAAAGAGTTTGGTACGAGAAACCAACTTTAAAGCCCCTCCACCACATAGGACCTCGCGATCCATAGCTCGTCCTTTTCCAGAAGTTCAAGCGGAGTCGAATCATTTCAAACAGCCAGCCAAACCCAAATCGAAGGCCGCCACTGATGCTACGAATCATGGCTCTCATCACTTTCCAGACCAAGTACGAGTAAGCCATCCACTCGAAAACCATACTGCTTTTGATGGTATCCAAGCTGGCCTAGAAGAACCTCGAAATATCGAAGCACGTCCTAGGGCTCCCAGATTTCCACCACAGGACGTTGTACTTCCCCCGCCAGTCGTTCGGGCAGAGGCACCTTCTCCTGTGGGATCAATGATATCCCAACGCTCTAACATGTCTGTCCGGATCACAAAAGCCCCTTCTACCTCTTTGGCAGAAACTACATCCAAGTCTCAGGCACTCCGAGCTAGGCACAATTCGAAAGTTTCAAAGCCTCTAGCCACCAGTAGTTCCAGTGCGAAATTACAGTCGACGAAAGTGACCGGTAGCTCTCCAAAAATCAACGATACACACGTGCCTTTGGAGGTCGATCAGGCAGCTGATGGTAATTCTCAGGAGCCAGCAAATCCCCCCGTTGCATCCACATCAGACCAAACACCGACAGCGAGAACGGCACCGCCAAAACCAAAGAATGTCCGAAAATTATCGTCATCATTGGAATGGCGTCTGTCTCTTGGCAGAGTCTACGAGGAAAAGATAGCTGCTTTGGAATCGGACTTAGAATCGAAAGATGAACAACTCCAGTCTATCCATAAACAGCTAATGGAGCAGAATTCCTCAGTGCATAGGGATCTGCAGTCAACCAAGGAAGAAAACGATTTACTCCGTAAGGCCAAGGAAGTCTTGGAAGCTAAAAGACACGAGACCAAGGAGAAGGTTGAGAGATGGGAGCGTCGAATGAGTGCATACAAGGAGCACATGAATGATGTCGTTAAGCTCCAGAACTTTTTGAAATCACAAGCAGAGGTGATCCAGGCCAAGGAACAAGAAAAAAACAGAGAAAGCATTAACAGAATCGCACAAGTGCTTGAAGAAATCAAGGCTGCAAAGGCAGAACTCAACTCTGCTGCAGAGGCAGAAAAGGTTACAGCCAAAGCCCGGAACGATCTTGAAGGTGTTCAAAATAATCTTAAAAAAGGTATGTTTGGAACCTTTTCAACGGCAGCGAAACAGCTTCCGCTATTCTAAGTTTCTAGAATATGCGAAGAAGCTGTTATTCAGAGATTACTTAGATACTAACCTGCATCAATGGTCATACTAACACATGAGTAGTCAAGGCGGACAAGGCAGCCGTCGATCAAACCGTCAAAAGCTACAAGGCCGCAATCAACAAGTATCTACTCGATCTACAGGAAGAGAAGTCAAAAGTCGAAAAGTTACAGAAGCAGTTGAAGGGTGAAAAGGAGGCACACGCAAAACTCATCAGTACCTTGGAAGATCTCCCTCAGAAGGTTACCGCAGAGTTTCGCAAAGACAACGGTCCCTTAGCGGATTTGCTCTCGACGCAGGTCTCCCTTCAGAACAAGTAAGCCACCTTCTTCTACCCTTAGTTTAGATGTAAAGTAATCGCAATGCTGACTCTTTCAGGATTGATGCTGCTCTTGAGGTTCTCGGGGAATTGAAAACACAAGAGATAAAGCCATCGTCTTCTTTGGTGAAGCACATCGAAGAGCTCTTTGCTCAAATTCCACAACCATCAACCCCGCCACCAGATGAAAAAGCTTCTACTGAGCAGGTTATTTCTAAATTGTTTGGGGAGCTTAAGACGTCGCTGGACAGTTTCGTCTCCGATTCCCAGGCACAGGTGAACCTCACAGCTCAAATTACCGAGCTCCAGCAAAACAACAGCACCTTATCCGCTACTGTGACCTCTAGCAACCAACAAAAGAACAAGCTAGCTGGACAACTCGAAGAAACACAACGCCACGTGGATGAGTACCGTAACCAGTTAGATTTCAAGACCCAGGAACTGGAGGCACTACAGGCTTTGCCGAAGGAAGACCCGCGTTTGGTCGCCAAAATTGAAGAACTTGAAGATGAAAACCTAGGTCTTCGAGGTCAACTTCAAGAGTCCACGCGTTTGAGAGAAGAAAACCTGACACTTCATAAGAAAGTTGGAGATTACGAGAATCAGTGCAGTCGTCACGAGGGGGAAAAGCAAGAGATTCGGGACTCTTTCATAGCAGAGAAGAAGAAGGACAACGAGATAGCCGAAAAGGTTAGAAAAGAGTCTACTTTTCAATCTGATCGAAAGATTAAAAGTCTTAAGCAAACACTCCAGGAGGTGGAGTCCGAACTCAATCAATTGAAGCCCAAGTCAACTACTCAACTTGAGAACATCAAGAAGTTGACAGAGGAAGTAGAACGCTATCGGAAAGCACAAGATAGTAGCAAGGCTGAAGCTCAGAAGCATACCGATGAGCTTACTTCTGAGATTGAAACGCTCCAGAATCAAGTTTCGGATCTGAAGGCAGAACTTGCCAAATGGCTAAAGCCGAGTCAAGTAGCTGCAGAAAAGGAGGTACTTCTAAAGCAAATCTCAGAGCTCAAGGCAGAACTGAAAGATAAGGCTTCACGGCTTGATATTATGGGGTCTCCGAGAGACATGCTTCGAAAGAATTCGCAGAAGGATTTCAGTCGCAGAGAGATCCCGGAAAGCCAAGGATACCGTGATATCGAGGTCAGTCAGTTGCACCAAGAAAAGTTGAAAGGACCCTCGTTACCCACGAAGCGCATACCATTTGGACGTTGGGACCGAACAACAGGTGATGGTTTTGATTTTCGTGAACCGGTCGTTATACCAGATTCCCAATCACAGGAAGCTGCTGAAGGGCGTCTACAAAACACCAGTACGGAAGATCATGGATTCAGCCAAGGCCGGTCATCGCAGCCTATGCAAAGGACCCCTCCGAAATCGCTTTCGGCAACCGGATCTGGGCGCTCTAGTGCGATGAGCGAGCTCACAGATATAGACGAGTTCATGCCTGTTCCCACCTCAGATGATGACTACGATCAACTAGGCAAGGTATATGAGAAGGCGAGAGTCAGAAAGAGCTCTCGTGATTTCTTGGACCCTGATGAAGATCTTGAGAAGATACGAGCTCAAAATATACTCGACAGAGCTAAGAGACGATCGAGCCAACCGAACCATCGCGCAACTTCTTCTGCTCAGCTCAAGAGCGCTCTCAAGGCTAGCTCCACAGGTTCCCAAGATTCAACAGATTCAGGCGCCCAAAAAGGTATAGGGGTGACAGCAGACCAGCCAGTGCGAAGAAAGCCACCACCTGCGCTACGAGGAAATCCTTATAATCGTGTTGTTTCTGGTTCAACACCAATAAAGCCTTATCTTGTACCAGAAACTTCTCCTATCCACAATGGCGGGGTCTCTCGTCGGAATGGCACAGGGCTTGGGCAAAAGCGAAAGTCAGGATCGGAACTCGTGTCCCCCAAGGCATCCAAAGCTTCAATGACTGGAAATTCAAGCAATGATCGATTGAAGATGCCGCCTCCACCGATCAGAAGACCTTCTACTCGCTCAGCCTCAATTCCTCCACCAGAATCAAAATTTCCTCCGAGCCGATTATCACTTCCCCATCCTACTGTGGCTTTGAAGCCAAAAGCCCTTAGCAAAAGACGATGAGTGAATGGCTGTGTATTATCCTATCTACTTGAGCTTTTGCAAAATGTTGCACAATATCGCAGAGTTTGAACTCAGATCCCTATAGCCAAGAAGAAAGCAATATGATAGTTTCGGAATGTTATAACAGAGAGCTTGCTTGGCAATGTTTGTAGCTACAGATGTATTTAGCCGAATGCCCTATTTGCTTGATTAAAGACAACGATTCAATGAATGACATTCTTTGCCTGCAAAAGGGATGTAGCGTTCCATAAAGGTGCAGATAAAACTGTTATATTCACAGTCTTACATGATCGAGAATACAACAGTCATAGAATCACTGTTCATCCGCAGAGTTGTGGTGAGCATCGATGTTCTTTTGGATCCTGGGTGGTTAGACGTGACTTCATGTACATACCATCCAGTAACTTCAAGAAAAGAGAACGCTAATAAATTGACCCAAGCACAACAGTATTGAGACGTGGGTAATATATCATATGGTGATTTGGAAACTTCATCTTTCTATTTGCTTCCGTATCCCCTTTAAATCCCTCTTATCTATAAATAATGTGAGGCTTAGGAGAGAGGCATTTTGTTTCCAATCCAACTTCACCGACGAGATATCCCCTTCATGCTACCTTTCTTTCCATCACACTCTTATAATCTTGACCTCATTTAGTCTGGCTTGAGTTGGATAATGAAGGGATGTGTGTAAAGTTTGGCAGAAAACAGCACTCTTGATTTGATCTTCGAGTAAAGAAGGCGATGATTCGACGGTAGATGAAAAATCGACAGTAAATATCCAGTCTGGAATTTATCCGAACTTATAGATGAGGTTGAAAAGGTAGGATGTTTTTTCCATTCTTAATGTTGCTTTGGGCATAGGTGTCATGTTGTGTGTATTACTGGTGAGCACCAAGGGAGAGCTGTAGCGGAAAGAGGAAATGATATGGCGTATTGATTATTAGGTTTCCCATGAGGACTCAAGAGACTAACCTAGCCTTTATTTATATGCTAGGATCGGCAGGAATTGAGTGTTTAGTTGGATGAGATATTTCGCTTTGCAGTTCTTGGACTTGTGCTGGTCTTGATTTCTCTTTAGCCCTATTCATTGATCCTACGAGTGTTTGAGTATAATAGAAGGGAAGTTTCTGAATGCTAAAGAAAGTGGATGTGGTTGCTATGAAGATATTGGCTTGGATAGGAACGCTTAGTGAGACTAGAAGAAGGTTTCAGTGACACATCTACTCTGAGCTTCTTGCATGATTGACTATATTGAATGTCTTTTTTGGGGTAGAAGCTTGAACAGTGTAGCTGATCTTTATACATGCAAGTATCACTTGGAGAACATGGTAGGGTGGTGTGGTTCCTATTACTGTAAGAATTTTCACCAACTAGAGAGTTTAGAAGGGAGGGACATGGATGATAAAACTACTTCAGCCTTGAAGTTTGTTTATGTCTTTGCTTGCTTGAATCGTCCAGTTATTCTGGAGTCGTTTGGATCACCTCTGAACGCAGTCAATGCAAGATCTTTGAAATGAAGAAGAGGAGTTGAGTAATCAGGCAAGCAGAAAAACACAATTGGGTGGCAAAAAGGAATTATAGAATCAACGCTATATTTTCAATACTTTTTCCTGCAGGAAATGTCTAAGAACTACAACTAGATCAACGAACACTGAAGAAAAAAAAACAATACCCCAAATGTCCTTCCTCTTTTTGGCTTAATATGCATGGTGTGACCAGACGTGGCAAGAGCCATGAGTACACCCCCTTTGACCATCTAGATTGGTGTAATGAAAATGTTCGGGTATATAGCAATACCCAGGTTGACACATCCACTCAGCATATTCTACTAGAGTATGGATGTGTTCAGGGACTCCAACGCCGCCCACAACTACATGAAAGAGGTTTGATGCTCTGAGCCTTATAACCCAAGCAAGAAATAATATCGAGATGTTGGTTTGACGAGAGTCCAGCAGAATAATCGGTGAGAACAGGTTGGGAATCAGACGTAAATGGTTCGTTTGCTGCTTCCTCACCGTCATCTTCCTGTTGAGCTATGTTTGAGCTGCCGCTTGAGGGAGAAGCATGAGCGGCCGCAGACAGTTCTTCAGATGCGGGCATGACATGGCTTTGGGGTTGGATGTGTGAGACAGATGGTCTATTTGGTCCATTCTCAGGAGGAGAGTTTGGTTCTGGACGTGCTCCCCGTTCAGCTTCTGGGAGTCTCGGCTCAAAATTCCCCCCCAGTATCAAGACCATGCGTTCTGGTTGGAATGCCTACGTGGTCTGAATAGCCTCGTCCGTAGTTGTAGCGTGGATGTGTGGTCTCCCTTATTGACTCGGGAGTGTGAGAAGTGTTGTGGTTTTCAGAATAGGTCCCTTCGTTTGCGAAGAAACTTTCAGATTCATTTCTATGAAGATCGGTGTTGTCATTAGGTAAGGCAGAGCTTCTTTGGGTTAAGTCTGAATCCAATCTTCTTGGGATTCTTGGGAGAGAAGAATACGAGTAGGCAGAATAAATACGAGTCGGTAGCCCAGAAGTATAAGATTGAGACTGTTCCATGATCTCGTTTGCGATTATGCAGCTTCGTGTTTGAATGCGTCGAAGTCGTTTTGGTGGTGTTAGAAGATGTATTGATGTCCTTCAAATACATGGCAAAACTGGCTATTATATACTCCTGTGTAATTGAATTAGAAATAAATGTAACCTGTGATGTTCTTACAAATAACATTTCGTTGTGTGATGTTCTGACGAGTAATTGTATTCATGGCGACTTTGTTCTGATTGCTACTTCGTATCCACCGCCAGTTCATGATTGAAAGGTATGAGTTTCAGCAGTTCCAGGCATGATCATCCCTTACCACTCAGGCTACACAGCTCTGTGCGGCTCTTGGATGCCGATCATGAGTTGGTTGGTGATGTTGGAATAGATGTGTGCATGGGAGCCATAAACCCCTATGCAAGCTGAACTGCAGGTGGTTGTGGAAAGCGAAGATTCCATTCCAATAGGATACGATTCGATTCGGCTATAGCATGACGTGTAAAGCGTACTGAAGATGCGACAAGACAGAAACAAAAGAAAGTTGACTTTGGTCTCAATTCCCAGCGCTTTTTATATTGCATGGAGTCCCACACAAGACGCCATTGAGAGCCATGGTCACGCAATCCCAGTAATACAACCAACCCACAAGCGAGAACATGGGCTCCCACAATCAACAAAGTCGGCGAGGACGGCGAGGACGGCGAGGACAGCGAGGAACTTTCGCAGTGGAATGCCTGCGTAAGAAGAGCACTACTTCCCAAAACAGTCATGTGCAACGCTTCAACCTGGACTGCGACAGAAGAGGGGCGTCTGGAGAGTCCCCAGGAGGACGAACTACTTGCGCTTCCCTACCGTAGTGACGAGGTGGAGGAGGGAGAGGACGAATCCTCAGGTCTATGTGAGTACTGCTCATTCTCATCTCGTACCTGCGTTTCTGTATACCTTCATCGGCGATAGAATTAGTGTTCTAGTACGGCGATGTGTCAATGGTTCGGTTGTGTGATGGATGGGGGAGCAAACCTTAGTGGCGTGGGGGGGCAACCACACAAAAAACCCCCCACATCTGATGAACGAACCGCAAGTGGGAGACTTCCGCAAGGTATTGGATATTCATGCCAACCACATCCTGGGATGGCTTCAGTTTTTGGTACAAGAGGCATAGCTACCGTGTATCCCAACTCTCTACTCTCGCACATCGCTAATCCTCCACCAGCAACAGACAGAGGAAGTGACGATGACCTGGATGACGATGAAGATGGAATCACCGACACCGACGTTGCGCGATCCAAGGAACGACCAGAGCTCGCCCACCATCTGCAGAATGACAGCTCCGTTCTTGCGCTCGCCGTAGGGGACAAATACATATATGCAGGATCACAGGATGGGGAGATAGTCGTCTGGTCATTGGCCTCATTTGAGCTCGTTCACCGAATTCAAGCACATACCCGCGCGGTGCTCTGTCTGTTCCTCTCAGCAGATGGTCAACTACTCTTCTCCAGTGCGGGCGATGCCATCGTTAATGCTTGGTGCCCAAACGATCTGAAGCGGCTATATCATATCTACAGTACTTACGATGTGGGTGATGTCTTCAGCGTGGCATACTCCAAGCAGTTCGAGACGGTCTATCTGGGGGCACAAAATACGAGTATCCAATGGTGTAGCTTGAAAGATTCAGCAACACGACCTCGCCCAAACCCAGACAGCCACCCAGACCGACGGAACCACAGATTCTTCGATTCTGTACAGCATGGAGGAACCTCAACCCCTCGCCCTCAACCCAGTCGAAATGCTCTCAGTGATGGGGAAGTTTTGGAGATAGACAAGGCACATATGATGCAGTATGCCCACTATGGTTATGTATACTGTATGCTGTTGGTTAGAGGGGTAACTCGACTGGTGGAATCCGACGAAGATGTCTTGATATCTGGTGGTGGAGACGGTACGATCAAAATCTGGAAGCTTGCCCATGACAGCCAACCCATAAAGGAACTGGCATGTCTAGGGACTGACGATGCCGAATCTGTGTTGTCAATGGCTGTAGATGGATCATTTCTATATAGCAGCAAGCTTGAGGGAGTTGTTGAGTTGTGGGATTTGGACACCAAACAAAAGTTACGAGTGATTAGAGCACATAAGGGAGATGTTATGACTTTGCAGATGGGCTGGGGGTATCTTTGGAGCGCAGGATCGACGGGCTTTGCGAGGGTAAGCGTTCTCATATCGGTTTTCTTGCATAGCTGCTGACCAACCTCACAACAGAAATATAGCACCGTACAGTACGGCCAATACCAAAATACGACCTCCTTTAGCCAAAAATACCGTTGTATGAGTAGATGGAGAGCCCACGAGGGTCGGATCTTAGCGTCAGCTGTTACTATATTCAAGGGTCAGCAACTCTACATCACGGGTGGAAACGACAACTCTGTTTCGATATGGAACTTTACTGGCTGCATCTCAGAGTCGCCCGGACTTGGGAGGTCTGAGGTGCCTGACAGTCAGCTTATCAAGTCCTTGCAAGAATTTGTATCCTTTAAGACGATTTCTTCTCGGCCTGATCATGCAGAGGATTGTCGAAGGGGAGCCACGTTCCTTCGGACTCTTTTCAAAAAGCATGGGGCGCAGACAGAGATGCTGAACACAAATGCACGGCAAAACCCTGTGGTATATGCGAAGTTCAAGGGCAACCCAGAAGTTTCCGCCAAACGAAAGAAGATTCTATTCTACGGACACTGTAAGTACCTTCCCTCGAGCTCAATACTTTTGTACTGATGTTAAAAATAGATGATGTGGTTCCAGCCGATAACAAACAGGGCCACTGGATAATTGACCCATTCGAGATGAAGGGTGTCAATGGATACTTATATGGCCGAGGAGTCTCTGACAACAAGGGACCGATAATGGCAGCTATGTATGGTGTGGTCGACCTTGTTCACGCGCAAGAACTTGAGTCCGATGTGACGTTTCTTATCGAGGGCGAAGAAGAATCGGGATCTCGTGGCTTCAAGGATGCTGTTCGAAGGCACAAAGAACTCATTGGAGATATCGACTATATCATTCTAGCCAATAGTTATTGGTTAGACGATGAAGTTCCTTGCTTGACTTATGGTCTACGAGGAATGCTTCATGCTACGGTGAAGGTTGATAGCAACCATCCTGATGTACACAGTGGTGTAGATGGAAGTTTCATGATGGATGAACCTCTATTTGACTTGACCTCTGTTCTCGCCAAGCTCAAGGGGCTTCATAATCGCATACAAATTCCTGGATTTTATGATGATATCTTGCCCTTGACCGATGCAGAGGAGGCACGCTACAACGATATCACTGATGTTTTGATACAACGCAATCCTGAACTGGGCCCTTCTGAGACTCTCAAAGCATCTCTAATGGCCAGATGGCGCGAGCCGAATCTGACTATCCACCGCTATAAAGTGTCTGGTCCTGATGGGTCATTGGTATCCTCCCATGCAAGCGCAGCAATTTCCTTGCGCCTTGTACCAAATCAAGAGGTCGAAGACGTAATCAAGTCTCTTACGAACTTCCTTCAAGATACGTTCGCAACACTCGACACTCACAACCACATGTCCATCACGATAGACAACCAAGCCGATGCCTGGCTCGGAGACCCCGATAACGAGATTTTCCAAACCCTTGAGGAAGCAATCATGGATGTCTGGGGCCCCATAGGAAAACCTCGACGACCAAGTGGCCCAGGGCCTCGCCAACAAATTCTCCAAACTACATCCACTCCAAATGCGAGTCCAAGTCTCAAGCCCACACCCGCAACCACCAAGACTCTCACCAATGGCAGCGATCACACCTCCCTGGCTGAAGCCCCACTTCCTGCTTCTTCTGCTACCAGTAATTCTGCCCGCGCTGAGTCAGAGAGTAATTCCAGACGAGGCAGAAAACCACTATATATCCGGGAAGGAGGCTCCATTCCAAGTATCCGATTCCTGGAGAAGGAATTTGGGGCTCCGGCTGCGCATTTACCTTGTGGACAGGCGAGTGATAGTGCACATCTGGATAATGAGCGGTTGAGAGTCAGCAATCTTTACAAGAGTCGTGAGATCTTTCGCAAGGTATTAAAGGAGTTGCCGAGGAAGTAGTGAAATATTTGGCGCTTTTTTGATGCAGGAAATGAATTAATAGCCATTTTCTTTTGCCCTTTTTTCTTCTTCTTGTACTTGTGGATATGAGGATTTTCACAAAAAGGATGTGCTAATGTGGAGGGGAGGATGGGAGAGATAATACTGGGTGTGATTTGACAGGAGGGCGAGGAGTTCTTCTCTGAAACAAAATGGCGTTGTGATTTTGCTTCCTTCTTTTTTTTTTGACACTTGTACATACACATTTACAGGGATACCCTCGCAGGGAGTCAGCGGAATTGAGCATCTTCTTTTTTAAAGAAAAATAGAATCTGTTGGTTTGTGAATTGTTTTATGAGTTGCCTTGGGCTGGTTGTTGTTGGTTTCTTGGTGAGTTACTCGTGTGAGCTGTGATGAATGCGATTTGGGCCTGCTGGTGCACATACGGGGTTTTGTACAAGTTGGGAGCTTTGGTGATGTGCTGGTATTGTGGTGATATTTGGATGTGCGAAGTCATGGCTGTTCTGGGGCGGGGTCTACAGTCCCTTCGCAAAAGTAGTAAGAAAGTTTTACATGTATGTACAATTAGAACTTTTTGTACAGTTCTGTGCATTTTATTAGTTTGTTTTTGTAATTCTACTATTATATGGCTTAACAGGGTACTTTTAGCTTTATACTTTAATTATTTGGCCGGGCCTTTAGGTTAGGGTTAAATAGTATGAAAGTAGTGTATAACTATAGGATTATATGGAGTTAAAAGTGGGACTATTTGTATAAGATCTTTGTTTCTGCCTTATTAAGTGAAGGGACTATACATATATAGCCCCTTCACTTAATTAGCAGGACTTTCTAATACGAATTTAACCCCTTTTATATATTTTCGTGGTTTGTTTTTATATGTCTACTATCAGATGGCTTAGTAGGGTACTTTCAGCTTTATGCTTTAATTATTTGGCCTTATGGTCAGGGCTAAATAGTAGAAAAGTAATGTGACACCTTAGGGCTATATTTTAAGCGAAAAGTGCTACTGTTTGCATAAAACCCTTGTTTCTTGTTAATTAAGTGAAAGGGCTGTACCTTCGTCTCACGACTTGGGAATTGCTAAATTGGAATGCTTTGTGGGATGGATGAAGTGCTTTTAAACACCATAACACGAGAGTGACTAAACTTATGTTACGTATTTATGTATTCCCTGGTGGAGAGGGTTTCGAGGGATAGTATTACTTTGATTTTGTGGGTTTACAGGAACATGCTTGTAGTTAGTGGTTAGTTGTGGGTTGGGTTGGAGAGTGGGTGAGGGGGTTGGATAGGGATATCCTACGGTTTTCAGCGCAGTAAGATACACAAAAGACATAGAGGACTATTAATAAAGTTCAAAGAGATTTTGTAATCGAGGGACTCAAGGATGTTCGGTAAAGACGCGGTTTGTGTGATATAATGAAATTATTTGTAGTGATAAAGTCCTCCAAGCACACCTCCATATTACCCGTCTTCCAACACCCCAAAACAAATTAGCTCCATACAACATTACAACCATTCCTCCATGAAAGTAATAGCCTGAACAAAAGCCTGCCTCTTCGCAGAGATCTCTTCCTTCGTGTTTTCCGAGTGAGGCCGACGCACTCCAAAATCCCCACTAACCTGGCCATATCTCACAAACTGATAAGGTTGATTGGATGCTCGCAGGTATGTCCGAATGAGGTTATATTCGGTCTCATACGCAATCATGCTCTGGTTCTCGCGCTCCTCACCCACAGCCAACGATATAGGTCCATAAGTCTGGGTTGAACCCCGGACTCTCTGGGGGTCGAAGTATATCGCTTCTTCTCTTCGGATATGACACACGAACCCGGCTTTGATCTTCTTAGTGCTATTGTGGACGAGACTGTCGTAGTTCTCCTTGGGATTGATGTGAGTCAGCCGAATTCGGCCCCTCGCTGGTGGCGCGTCTTCCATGAATTCAAGGAGCGTTGATGCGCTGCCAAATGCGAGTCCTCCGATCCTGGTTCTTTTGCGGTAATTGGTGAGGTACAGCACTGCTGTAGCAACTTGAGACTTTTGTACGGCGTCGCTCTCATCTAATCTGCCCATCTGGATTGTGTCCGCTGTGAAAGTCAGATGGTTAAACGGGATGATCATGGGAGAGTACGGGCAATGAAAAATCACGAACGGTCAGGAACCAAAAGGTCTTTTTCATCGTCTGCTGCTCCCCTCAGTGGTTCCCGTTTGCCTCTGTAATGGGGCTGTGAATGACTGTTAATTTCCTATCGCTTTTTCTACAACTCGAATAGTGAGTGATACTAACCATGACGACGAGATATCCTGCCTTGAGAACTTGTTAGCTTTCGTTCTTTCATCAAGTGGTGTGGTGAAGTTATTTACCGCGGCGAATTGATTACATCTATTGTTCACTGATTAGAACTTTTGCTGTTCCAAACAAGTAAGGTCAAGATTTACTTACAGTATCCTGGCATCATAGTTGATACCCGATTCCTCTTCCATAATGACGATCAGCGCAGCATCTTCTTTGACATGATCTCCGAAAGGCTCCACGACATATGTAATTTCAAGGTTGTTCAGATATCTCGACTGTTCTTGTGCGTTATATTCTTTCTGATCGAATTTACCGGCAATTGTGGCACCTAATTCAACATTTTGTCCCATCGGATATCCTCTATTAATGCGAAGGTTGAGGGTTAGCAAGTTCGAGCTCTATTGTCAGGACAAGGATGTGATTAAAAGAAAGTTGAAACGTACTCCCAAGTCGGCCCTACATCCTATGTCAGCATTCATGAAGAAGTCGTCACCTCAGAGGAGAATCGCATACCTGAAAAAGGACATGTAATTGTCGTCGGCCCACCACGCTCAAGCCTTGAAGTAACATCGTAAACTGGCAGATTTAGATGCCCATCGTCATTCTCGCGAGCAAGTCTTTCATAACGGGTAATATCGATCGCCGTCGATGGAGCAGCTACTTTGGCGGGACTCATTGTGAGGATAGGAGCTGCCGTGCACTCTGAGTTGGTGTATTGGGTAATTGGCTCTCTAATTTTGAAAGCCGATTATTGAGACTTTCAGCAACTTGTTCTGTCCGTTCTGCTTTAACAGACCCTATCTTTTCTGTCGATTGTTTGTTTACTATGGAATGCTAGCTCTTGATCGAATTCGGTTAGGGTACATTCCGGGCTTCATTGTTCACTCGCCAATTTTCACGATCAGCATTCTTTGCCACGATCTTTTGTGAAATCGACAATTGGTACGTGATTAGATACATAATCCTATCTCCTGCAATTTATCTGCTTTGACAGCCTCAAAAATTTTGGTGTAATTTGATTTGTTGTGACTTGCCATAAACTGAGATGAGAACTATTGACATTTCTGCAGGAAGATCGGTTAGAGTCCCAGCCCCTGTTTTCTACGGTCCTGGCGCCAGGTCCGGGTGAATACCGGAAAACCACCCCTTGAGTATTCATCAGGTGACCGAACGCCTCTTCCAAGCTTCGGCCATCTAATATGACACCTCTCCGATAAGAAATCCAACATCGCATTTGTTTTGTCAATCCCTATGCTTGTACGCATCAAGCAATCGCGATGGCAATCTATGTGGAGGAGGGCGAGAAAAGCCATGATATTGTAGCGGGAGAGAATATACAGGTGGCACAAGACGGTACCGGTGTTGCCGATGGGGCGTCTCAAGATGTATCAAACCACCAACGCCGGAATCTTGCCTCGAGCTTACCTATACATGACCTTTCCAAAAACAGTCTGGCTGTCCATGAAGTGAAGCAACTTCCCTCTCCCTCACTCTCACCGATCTCCCCGGGTCACTCTCCGATTATGGCTACGACGACGGGATATTTTGAGCCAGCGACTGGTCCTGGCCCTATACGCCGAGAGAATGAAAATACAACTCTTGCACCTCCAACACTGGCAACAAAATTGGCAACTCATGAGCTTCCCGATATACCAGAGGAAAAGATTAGAAAACCCCGGAAATTGTCCGTCTCAACGGCAAAAGCCAATGGCGAAATCTTGAAATTGTCCGTAGCGGATATGGAGGCGTTGACCTCAGCCCCAGAATCTTTACCAGTTACTTCTCCGGGAAAGTCTCCCAAATCTGGCCTTCCAACATTGGCTCCGTCGCCAGTGCTGGAAAGAAAAGGCTCAATATCTGATATTCCCCGGCCGGACTCAGAGGACTTAAAAAGAAATGAAGTACACTACAAGGCAACTGTCTCTGAGGTGCCTAGGACTTCGCAGCCTTCAACTACAGACCGTCGAATAAGTGCGGAAGTGAGCCCAACACCAGCGATTGGGGCCACCAGGAGACCTGGATTCTCATCACGTTCCGCATCTGCTCTCCCACCAGCTTCCAATAGGATGACCTCGTACAGTAAAACGACCCGTCAATCATCGCCCAGAAGGAAAACTGCCTCGAATGGTAGTAGACCCGAAGCTTTGGCTCTCAATTATCCACCAAAAACTCAACCCAGCGGGCCGAGTAGTTCGCTGGAACAATCTCATACCCCAATACCCCCAAATATACCCCTCCCACCCATGTCCATACCTACATACTTGCAACTCGAGTTATCCTCATCTCGACCATCACCTCTGTACATTTACCGATCTGCTAATAGCGAGAATCCTTACGAAACTTCAAAAGTAAAATTTGAGCGCTTGTTAAACTTCCTTTTATTACCGCCACAGTTGGAGCAGGTACTTTATTTTGGCAGCTTAGCATGCCTTGATGCATGGCTGTATACTTTTACCATACTACCTCTTAGATTTTTCAAAGCGCTGGCCATTTTGATATCTTGGTGGGGTGAGGTTCTTGCCAAGGAAACTCGTTTTATATTAGGCTTCATTTATCATGGAGCTGGGCGATTTTGGCATCGTCAAAGAGAGGGTCGTGATAACACAAATCCTACACCTCGCTCTCGTAGTGTTTCTCGAGTCCGACCCCCTCCTGCCTCGACTACATCGTCTTTCCAGTCACGGCCAGGAAGAACTACCGAGTCCGTGAGCTTCAGTGGTGCGCGCGAACATTCCAAATCCGAATCAGATCGTCGTCATTCAAGACAAGGTTGGGGTCGTAGGCATCGAAGGAGCAAATCGATACCTTCTTCTTTATCTTCACATCACAAGGCTGATTTGCTCCAAGGAGCCGTCATCATCTTTAGTTGTGTTATATTATTGAAGTTTGACGCTAGTAGGATGTACCATAGCATCCGAGGTCAAGCCGCCATAAAACTCTATGTGCTTTACAATGTTTTGGAGGTATGTTTTGTTTCCTGCTCCAATTGTCTGTCCAATGCTGATTGAAATAATAGGTCTTTGATAAGCTCTTTTCAGCGTTGGGGCAGGATATTTTTGAGTGTCTCTTCTCTGATGAAACTTTGGAGCGAGACCTTGATGGTCGAAGCAAATTATTACGCCCACTTGGAATGTTCATTCTGGCACTCATTTACAATGTTATCCATGCTGCGGCATTGTTCTATCAAGTCATAGCATTGAATGTGGCAGTGAACTCCTACTCAAATGCACTTCTGACGCTCTTGATGTCGAATCAGTTCGTCGAGATCAAGTCAACCGTGTTCAAAATGTTTCAGAAAGACAATATTTTCCAGATGACTTGTGCCGATATCGTTGAACGCTTTCAACTTTGGCTTATGCTGACGATTATCGCTCTGCGAAATATAGTGGAACTTGGGGGTTTAAGTATCACTAGCGATGGCGGTGCTCCTGATATAGTCAAAGAAGCGATGGCACCTATCAGATCGAACTCCATCTTGCCAGAAAGCTTTACTATACTCCCTAGCTGGTCTGCTGAGGTCCTCTCACCGTTCTTGTTAGTACTTGGTAGTGAGATGCTGGTTGATTGGATTAAGCATGCATATATCAGCAAGTTCAACCGCGTACAGCCTGCTGTTTATCAAAGATATCTTGACATTTTGGCAAAAGATTACTACACGAATGTAGGCCGAAAAAATTTCTACTCCATGGAAGCATGCTAATTTTGTCAGGCTTTTGTCAACCAAAATCTCATCAAGCGACTAGGGCTTCCGGTAATTCCTTTATCATGTTTATTCATCAGGTCATCAGTCCAAACTTATCATATGTTCGTTGCCACTCATCTTCCGCCACCTCTTCCTTCGACTGCCACATCATTGTCAGTCGATTCTGCCACAACATCCCCGGCCACTACCGCTGCCCTTGAACATTTCGATACTATCATCCGCAAAGCCCTCGGAAGATCTACATTCGGCGTGCCGAATATCACAATCACCAACCGCTGGTACCTTCCCAGTGCTGATGATGCTATCGCTGCTCTGACCATGGTCATCTTCTTCCTCGGCGCATTCTTCGTTCTTCTCGCTTGTAAATTGGTCTTGGGAATGCTACTCTTGAAGTTCTCCCGCAATCGATATCGCACAATGAAGAAAAGGGAACATCAAAACTATACCATGGAAGGGAAGAGGATTGGGAGCTGGGGAATGGTGGAGATGGAGGAGGAGAAACGAGATCATATTTTCGGCGATGACCCTGAAACTTTGAAGAAGTTGAGGGAAAAGGAGAGGTTGGGGAAAGAGAAGGCTGCTGCTGCACCAGACTTCTCAAAGATTAGTAGATACGAGATGTCTGCGAAGAGGATATGGTAGTAGTATACTGTATATACTGTACAATATGTAAAGAGCATTCGAGCATGAAGATTTTCAGAGTGAAATTCCGGCTAGCCTCTTCCGAACGATCTTGGCCTTCAGAATAAGCTTGTTCTCGTAAGTTCTCGTAACGTCAGCCAACTAACCCCCTAATAAGGTCTTAGATGGCTAACTCCGTGTTCTCGGCTTTTAGCTTTGTTAACCCCTTCGTAGCCTAACCCCCAGAAACCACTATTAATCAACAAAGTCCAATCTTCCAAAGATCCTGCCAGTCGAACTAAGGCTGATACTATTTACCTCAGTTATCCTCAAAAGATTTGTATCCTCCTTGACTCCATCTAAAAGCGCCTGAAGACAAAATCCCAAAAATGTCTACAAACGCTTCCACATCCTCTTCCCTCAACCCCAAAGTCTGGCTCATAACAGGCTGTTCCTCTGGCCTAGGACTCTCCCTCGCTCTCCACGCCCTACAAAACAACCAACACGTAATAGCCACCTCCCGCAATCCCTCCAAAACACCAGAACTGGTCTCTCAAATCGAGTCCCTCGGTGGACACTGGCTCACCCTCGACATCACATTACCAGAAGCAGATCTCGCCTCCATCGTCTCAAAAGCAACCTCAATCTATGGAAAAATAGACGTCCTAGTAAATAACGCGGGCTACGCCCTCCTAGGAGCCTTCGAATCCATCACCGAGAAGGAAGCACGTTCACAGATGGAAACGAATTTCTTCGGGCCGATGAAGTTGACTCGTCTTGTTCTGCCTGGGATGCGGAAGTGTGAGAGTGGAATGATTGTACAGATCAGTTCTGCGGCGGGGATTGAGGCAAAGGCTTCGCGTGCACTGTACTCGGCGAGTAAGTTTGCGTTGGAAGGCATGTCGGAGGCGTTGTATAATGATGTTAAGCCGCTGGGTGTTAGGGTGTTGCTTGCTGAGTTGGGGTTCTTTAATACGCCTTTTGCGGCGTCTTGTTTGCCTGCTGAGAAAGGTGTGCCGGAGGGGTATGAGGGGACTGCGGTGGAGGTTATGATGGATGCTGTGTTGAAGGGTGGGCAGACGAATGCGGTGAATGATGTCGGGAAGGGGGCGGCGAGGATTTTTGAGAATGTTATGGAGGGAGGTGTGGAGAGTGCTTTGAGGTTACCGTTGGGTCAGGATTCTATTGCGAGGTGTAGGTTTGTTGTTGAGAGGTGGGAGGAGACTTTGAAGGCAGCGGAAAAGATTGATGTTTCTATCTAAGGTTTTGAGATGTCAGAAAAGAAGATAGGTTGTTATGTAGATACCTTGAGACTTTGAGGCATCCTTTTTAAATTGTGAAGAATGGCACCAACTACCGAGATTATGGCTATTCCTACTCCCGTCCCCTCCCCTCCCAAAAACAAAGTACCAGTAAAACCAACGCCGTCCCAGCCCCCCACGCCCCCCAAAAAAAATAAAAAAATCCTCACCCTCAAAGGAGGCGGCCTAGGACAATAAACCAGACGAACTGAGTTTTTTGCGGTTTGACTAGTCAATCTTTAAGTAAAGTTCTCGCTCAATGTTAGCATTAAGCTACGCAGGCATATACTCTTGTGACTTGGTGTGAGCTGTTACTTAAAGTTATGAGTGCGAAGGGGGTGAATGTGGTGAATAGTCATTTGTAGGATGGGGGGCATGAAGATAAATACTAATTACTAATTCGCAAAACGCAAGCCGTAAAGGTCATTTAGTATAGAAGTATAGAAAGAGCCGGAGATTCAAGTCGGTATAATGGAGCACAAACAATATACAAATATTACTCGATACAGAGTCTACGTGGCAGTGAGTTTACAAAAGTATGTATACAAAGTTACGGTTTTAATGGGGGTTAAGGGGTGTTAGGGTGTTTGGTTTTGAGGACTGAGGGAGGGTAAAGAATGATGATGGTTAGTAGTCGGTACTAGATCCCTTTGATGGAAGTGGATGGCATGAATATCTAATACACTATACCTTGCGGTAGTCTCCCACTTGCGGTTCGTTCATCCGATGTCTGTGCTTATTTGACAGAGATTCGTCCCACGGTCGATACCGTGTGTTTCGTATAAATATCTTTCCACACTCTTGGAGCTATGAGGAGGAAGGAGAGTAAGAAGCAGAGGACGACTTGGGGCACAGGCAGTAGCAATATCAAGTTCGCAAACATTCACTCGCTACCTACTTAGCGACCCTTATCCTCTCACATAACCCACGAATCCTTTCCCTCCGCCTCTATAACCACAAATAAGACAAGCGGCCATCGCTATTCGACCTAGCAGTATTGCAGGTTGCACTGGCGCATGGGCAAAACAGTCCGGAGGAAGACGTTAAAAATTCCGCAAGCCCTGGGCCTATCGGAGCGAAGTAATAGACAGGCCAGAAATGGTGTCTGTGTTTCCTTAAGGTCCTTGTACAGTTCTTGTGCATAGGTAATTGAGTTTTTGCCATTCTTTTGTGTGGTATTTTTTTTGTTTTGTTGGGAGGGGGGAACGTGGAAGGGGTTTTCTTAGCTGCAGGTTCTAACAGAGGGGAGAGGGAGAGCGGCGAGTGGGGAACGGAAAATGTGGGAGAGGTGAGGTATGTAGGGGATACATGCGCACTGGGACCGTATAGATATATATAATTTTTACGATTGGCAATCTAGTCACTTGGACGGTCAATTTAGGATGCCGTACGTTTCCGACCTAAGTGTACATTTGGAATATGGTATAAGAGAACCATGCATTTTCTCACTGTATGTTGTTAATTAGAATTTGCTAGTCCATCGTATTTGGTTACACATAGCCCTTTCCGTACAGTACAAAATGAACAGCAGTTCGTTCCCTCGTTATCCCAAGACAGCACACTCTAACCGCAAAGATCGATTGCCATTTTTTACTCCCTCAACTCACAAAGAGTTCCCCAAAGATGTGATTCCTGATTCCATGCTTTGAGGTGGTTGACTTGCTAAGGATCTGGATTTGGCGATTGAACATTCTCAACTCTCTCGCTTAAAAAGGGTTCGGCACCTGTAACCATCTCTGCGACCTAGATGACCCAGATCAACCTAACACAGCTCCAAATCGTCATGACTACCCATCTTGCCACCTCTTAGTCTGACCTAGTTTGTATCCCAATCGTGTTTACAGACCGACGTTCGACCTGTCTCAAGTTTCGAGGCATGTAAGGAGGAGGCGGTCCGTGGCTTTGATATGCCGGTGGCGGGATCTGGGCGAGAGCAATATGGGGTATTTCCACATTTCGAGCAGGTACCGCCTCGTTTCCAACCCGACTTGGAGCAGGTGCCGCATTGTTTCCCTCCCGATTTGGAGCAGGTATCACCCGGTTTCCGCCAATAACTCGTTCTGGTAACGCCCAATCCATCGCGTCTTCAAGGAGGCCGAAATAATGTTCATGAAACCTCAAGAGAACGATTACAAGCAAGCGAGTCGCCCACAAGCCACTAGCAATTCTAAAGTCGAATATTTGGAAGCTCTGTGCTTGCGTATGTGAGGGAAAGACGGTATAGCAAAGATGATTCCCTGAGTCGGTCCATAGAGTTGGGAATTCCTCGCCAAAGACTTTGAGGATGAAGACTGCGCATCCTAATGCGATAGCCCATCGAAGTTTGCGTTGCCATTGACGGCGAGAATAAATACCTATGAATATTCCAGACGCCAGTACCTTGACTATAGGAAGGTGGTGTACCCCCGAGAGCCGGTACCAGCGAAGGCTTGATGCGAGTAGTGGTGTGTCGGGGCGGAAAGTTTGTAGTATGTTGGAAAGTATTCTGATGTACAGCAATGGCGCTACGAAGAGTGCCACATCCTTACAGAATTGCCGTCTTTTGGGCCTTGGGACCAGTTTGAGGAGGTAGAAGAGCGCAACTAATATAATCAAGTTAAAAGGCGTGAAGTGGAACTTGACGATAAAATCAATCTCTTGGTAGAGAAATGACATTTTGTGTTGGGAAAGCTCTTTCAGTATGGGTGCTCGCTGGTGGTAGGGGTAAGCGTTGTCACGATCAGGTTGTTTCTGAAAGCTCTTGGGTATGTGTGGTTTGTAGCGTGCGGCTTGCCTGTTTATCATAGGAAAGCTTTGAATATAGGGCTCAACCAACGCAACTCACGCCTCCTTTTAGCAGGGATCAAGAAAGACGTGAATGCGTATCATGTGATCTTGCTAGCGCCTTGGCGCTGCCTCTATGGAAGTAGTTGTTCCTCAACTCAAGCGTGAATCGCTGTGCTGCTTTTCTCGCTTAATCACCTCCGAAGCTCCAAAACCTTTACAACCCTTCACATAGAACTGACTACCAGCTTACACTTACCAATTCATCCCTTATTTCTACCATTGCTCCCTAGCTACTTTTGTAAACTTTTCCTATATTTGTAATGCTAAAACTTCAATAGTCAGTTTCTCCATAGGGTTATTTATTACTAGAGTTTTAAGCGAGATATGATGGAGAATATGAGTAAGAGACCTCGTTATCACTCTATGCGCCCCTTTTAAAGACAACTTTATACTACAAAGGATTTAATTAAACAAAACAGCTATACGAATGATTTAGAATTATCTATTTAAGGGTACTTTCAGGATTCCGTAGTATTGGTCCAAAAGGGATATACACTTCAACATAGTTATATTCGTTTATTCAACTAAGAAAAAGTTTGGAATTATATAACTAGTCAATTTAATAATTCATAAGCCTCTTCTTTTACCGTAATATAACCTCCATTATACGTTAAAAAGCGACGTATATACTGTATAATATATCCTGACAAAGCCTTATTCCTTATTAGAAAAGTTTTATTCCGTTCTTAGGAACCTCAGGAAGATTCTACACTAGAATTAAGTATGGAAACTCCATGGAATCAGGTTCTAGACGCCGAACGCAGATTGTTCTAAGCTAGGTATGAATAGAATAATGACCAGGTTTCTTCCCCACTTCTACCTATATAGAAGGAGTTTTGCTCCGCTATCATAGTCACCTAGTCCAAGCTTTGGACAGCACTGCCTATTCTTTTATATCGGACAAGAGTTAGAGCCGCATTCAAAGCTGAGAGTCTGAGACTGACTGATCAAAAACCATGCTACATTGCAATCAACTACTTAACGTTATCTCTGTTATATACACTACTTCCCATGGAAAATGAGGTCATATACTACCGAAACTTCCCTATGAAAATAGCAGAATGTTAACCTTACCATTCAGAGCTCTTTAGAGCACTTTCAACCTACAGCTGCGTGTCTCATACTGAATGAGAAATGATAGTTCCCAACTCAAATAAGAATAAATCTAACATAATCAACTTTCACAGTATACAACACCCACCAAGCAACGACCCACCGTATCCCCTGAGCATAGCAGGAGTGTAACTCAAATTCGTATTTATTAAGGCATCCAACATTCAACATCTACCACTGAACAAACGGAAGAAATTCAGTCCTTTCCGTCACCTCCTCTCCACGTCCTCCTATCTTATTCAACCAGATATCCGATGCCTTCACTCGTCCTCTTCCATCCAGACGAATCTATCCCTGTCTCTAACATAGAACAGCTTTATAAGTCCAAAAACGAACACAAACACCAGATGAACTAACCCATCAGCCCAGTACTGTAAGCAACCTCGATCAATGCACATACCCAATACACCTCACAGAACTAATTCAAGGAGTCCTCTCGTCCTACCTTCTTTTCACACAGCCAGAAAACCACAAAATAACGCCTCCCTCCCATTACAATCCACACTAACCTACCACTCCAGCGCCCTCAAAGACACTCTCACAACAACACAGCCACACCACGCAACTCAACTCAAAACCCGTACCAAATACCAGCTACACCACACACCATGGAAGCAACACAAACCCGTCCCCACTCCTCCGTACCACAAATCCTCAAGCTGGGCTCTTAATCATCTCACAAAATTGCAAGCGCAAGTATCCCCTCTACCTCAGGCCTCGCCTCGCCTAGGGTTACCCGAAGAGAGGGGAGATGAGGATTTACAGTATTGAAGGAAAATTGGTGTAGATTGGTGATGATGTCTTGAAGGAGTCAGTGATGTAATGAGGTAGACATCGACATAATTCGTAATCTTATAACTCATCAACCAGTCAATGCCAGTGATACAGTAGAATCAAAAGGCACATAGACACTTACTTACTTGCCACGAGTAACAAACCAACAAATCAACAAACTAGTAATAGCAATAACCATACTACCATAATTTACAAAAGGCCTTGACTCAAACTTTCAACCTCGCCTAGGCGACACAAACCAACAACAAAATCCATAACTGGCGATACTGTTGCTTCTTAAAGCGAATTCCGTGGGCGCTAATTCAAGAAAGGAAGCTCATATCAGCAAGCTCGTAATGTTACAAGTGATTCCCGTACCGTACAAAAGAGCTGCCTCATATGTAATTGATTGAATGGTTAATATCTACATATAAATTACCCTGGCAAGTCTACCAAGGTGCAAGGACACTACCAACAGGCAGAGAAAAAAACAGACCAGCAAACAAACAAGCCACCAAGAGAAATAACAAAGCCAAGATATGCAAAATTCTGTACGCCATCCACTGTATCCGTCCAAATACTATTCTATACAGTGCAATACCACAACCCACCCCCAAAAAGCAATGCTATCAAAAAAACGCCCTATCACCATGCAAATGCCGATCCATCATGCAACATGCTATCCAGAGCAAAAAACACCATATGTATGCCAAACCCAAACACAATTAATCATCGAAATCATCATCCCCGTCTGAATCCACAACGCGTCTTCTCAAAACCTCCCTCATTTCTTCATGTACAAGTTCTCCCATCCTTGCACTCTCTGCAAGTAAGTCACGCGCTTCCTCAATCGATATTTTCATGTCCTCCTTGATGAGCAGAACGGCAACCTCGGGTACCAGAACAGATTGAACGAACCCAGTCACACCCCGAGCCGACATCAGTGTATCCTTGGGGGCTCGCTTCTTGATCAAATCCGTATGTTTGTTCATGATGTTTTCCGAAAGAATTCGTAGACCGCGACCACCATAATACCCAGGCGTCAGGTTTGCAGTCGCTTTCAGCAAATTTCGGTCTTTCCCTTCATCAACTTTTGCTTGCAATTCTGCACGATAATGACTGTCCTGGCCATTGATCAATTTTCTGACGAATGCGTGATGTTTATTGATCCGAGAGTCGAGATTCGTCCAGTTGATTTTAGGAAAACCCAGTTTGTCCCACTCTGCTTTAGCATCATCCTTTTGATGAATCTGGCAAAACTTCTCTTGTTCTCGAGTGGTCATGCCTTGGAATTTCCTGAGAACTGCGGCATCGACTATATGCCTGCAGAAGGGACATCGGGGTTGGCTCGCAGACGGCGAATCTTCATTATCACTTTCAGCTTTCTTGAAAACAGGTAAATCGAAATCATCATCGCTGAGAAATACCCTGGCATGTCCTGCCAGTTCATCAAGGGCGGAATCATCCAGACCCAGATCACCGATATCGTTCATAGCATTGAAAACGGGCATTTGTGTCCATGGTGGCTCAACGTTTGATAACTTACCCTTTCTTCGATTTAATTTGACGTTTGAAGGTCTTTTCACGGGGGAAGGGTCTGGAGAGGATTCTCCCAGTTCGTCATTGAGAAAAGAGTCATCAGGCTTTTTGAATGACACTTTTGGGCTCTCATCATTTTTGACAGGGCTGGATGGAATCTCGTCTAGTATCTTGAACTTCTTTCCAGTTTTGAGACTCGAGCGTAGATTGTCCGAGTCGTTAGCGCCATTCTCCTTATCTGAAAATTCTGGGCTATCGGAATCTGGGATATCATCTGGTCTCTTGAATTTCATCTTCGGAGAATCATCAATGCTTGCTATTCAGCGTCAGCTACGGTACTGGAAACGATCAAGATCTAGACACTAACCCTTTGACTTGGCTGATGAAGTCACTCCAGAGCTACGCGCAGTTTTACCATACATACTTGTGCTCTTACTCGATTGTTTCTTTTTTGGTTTTTTGCGAGCCAAAGCACCGAACATGTCTGTTTTCCCTGAATCTGTCTCCTGGTTCTTCCTTTTGGCTGGACTGCCTGCCCGGCTGCTCTGCTGCGACGAGTGTGCACTTTGTTGTCTACCAGTTACGATACCAAAGCAATTCTTCTCCGGTACGCCATTAGTTATCTTTTGCGCTCCAGTTCTGCCAGCATTCACTGTTTTTTGCGTCTCTTTTCCCCTCGTGCCTTTCTTAAGAACGGTAGTGGCAATTGTTGTTCTCCTTGCGATTTCATCATCGTCGGTATCGTTGGCTTCGCTGCTCTCTTCGGGCGGTCGAGATATATCTTCGTCAGATGTCTCCCTATTTGTCGCAGGGGGAGGCGGGGCTTTTGACGACTTTGGAGGCATATCTTTCGAAGTTTGTGGTATGGGTGAGGATTTGACAGGAGTTTTTCGAGTGGGTTTTGAAAGTCCCACGCGCCGAGAAAGATGCTGTGTGTTTATAAAGTCGAGTTTGACTTTCATATCCATTGAGGAAGTAGCGAGCGCGTCGTCGCGTATTCACAGGGAAGGTTGTGTCCCCAGGCGGGGATTCCTCAGCCTTTCAGCCACCAATTAATGAGTGGGGAGGTATCCAGATGGTTGAGAGAAGAATTGAGAGCCGAATGGAAAAAGAAAATGGAAGGAAAGCCGATACGCGTACAAAGTTACTTTAATTCTAGAGTACGTACTCGTAGCATTTCGAGATAATATGGCTTTGTGTAGCAGTCAATATGGAGTACGGAATACATACGCAAGGTACCGAGTATGGGAATGAGGCTGGCCTGGAGGGGTGAGAGCCCAGTGATATGAGTGGCTGAAGCGGAAAGACCCCGGGCCCTACCCTGGAACACTGCATTGGAGAAGTCGACCAACTTTTGGTTCCTCACACGTCCTGTATACTCAACAAACCCTCCATTTCGGAAAATGGCCAGCGCCAGGAAATACGCCTCGCTGATAGATGTCGTATGTGGGCAATATCCGCTGATAACATAACTTCCTCTAACGTTGTTGGCACAGGACAGCTCTGCACCCGACATCTACGAGACCCCTGAACTCACAGACGACAACTCCACGGCTCCTGTTAGTTCCCGCAAGCTTCATGAATGTAGTATGACCACTGATACCTCTTTCTAGACGGGAAGAGCATACTCTCATTCCACTTCCTCGTCCCATAAAGACTTTGAGGACGAGGATGACACTCCTGGTATCTCCCGTTCGCGGTTACACCCAGACGAAGCGCGTAACCACTTCGAGCCAGCACAGATCGATGCAAGAGATGTAGATTTTTCCGACAGGGTGACAGCAAAGCGGAAATCATACAAAGCTTCTTCGAGAAGACAAAAGATCCGCGAAGATGGCACTGAGGAATACGGTGACATCAGCGATGACGAGGATGGACAAAGTCTGGAGCGGAAGGTTGCAAGACTGAAGCGGGAAATTGAAGAAGTAAAAGCGGAAGTTGGTAGAAGGCAGGCCGAGAAAGAAAAGACGGGCCAAGTCGACGAGAACCTCGAACCCAATGTGGCAGAGCTTAGCAAGATTTTGGATGGAATATCACTGGGCAACGGAGAGACGCAACCAAGTGCCACCGCGAAGTTTACGAAAGATCTGGGAACTGGAGTCAAGGCACATGGACCCCCACAAACCACTCAAGGGACAGGCGAACCAACGACCTATACCGTTACATACGCTCCGACGTACCAACAAAGTCACGCTCTTGCCAAAGCGGCCGATTTCGATGCTCGATTGGCGCTCTTGGAAAAAGCTTTGGAATTAGATCCGATAGCTGCGATTTCCAATGGCGTCCCAAAAGCGATTTTACCTACCCTTGAAACTTTGCAAAGACAGGTTACACTTATATCAGAATCAACACCTTCATCTCTGGATAGTATTAGCAGACGAGTTCGTACATTAACTTCAGAAGCTGAAAGATTGAAGGAATCAAGAAAAGCAGCCAAAGCAGCTCAGGATGCTTTGCGAGCAGCAGGAGGAGGTGATTCATCGGAAGACGATGAAGATTCGGAGCAAATCGCAAAGATTCATGCTTTATATGGCACCCTTCCAACGATCGAGAGTTTGGCCCCTCTTTTACCACCATTATTGGACCGATTACGCTCATTGAGAGCTATTCACGCGGATGCAGCCACTGCTGGCGAGAATTTAGATGAGGTTGAGAAGAAGCAAATCGCGATGGCTGAAGAAATCAAGAAATGGAGAGAGGGTCTTGAGAAAGTAGAGGAGGCTCTTAATCAAAGTGGGGCTGTGATGGGCGGCAACATGAAAGTTGTGGAGGGGTGGGTCAAGGATTTGGAACAGAAGATGGAGAAGCTCTGATGGGGTTTTGCATGATTGCTCTGTATTCGAGATACCCAATTTGAAGATTTATGAATGAAGTCCGTGGTGTTACTGAAGTCTGGCTGTGATGTGACAGAGGCTGAAAGTAGTGGTATATACTTCTTTTGTTGTTTTCTATTTTCCTAATTCGGCTAGGCCGTTTGTTAGCCTAGAACGATTGGACCAGTTGCCTTGGGATGATCGCTCAAATTATTCCAAACTCCTGTTCTACGAAGTAAAACAACCATGCAATATTCTAGAGAATAAGAACAATAAAACCCTTATTCTCTAGAACTTCCATTTCACACACTTTGGCGAGCACAAAAAAAACATAAATCGTATGATAGCAAGCTACTGTACCAAAACGTGACAGATCTCATCCCACCTGTCCCACCCAACGAGACGCACCCGGCACTTCACATCCCTCCATGAGCAGCGGGGCCAAGTTCCCCCCAAGCAACCCCAAGCGATCCCCCCGTTTAGGCCCCCTTTCCCCCTTGCTTGGACACGGTATCCCTGCCATCATCATCAGCCCTGCCTGTCGTGCCGTCCCATTAATGAAAATGTGGCCCTCAGCCCAAACGTCACAACGCCAGTCAGTCGCTCTTTCCCATTTTCCCGCCATTGCAAGACTAAACTCCGAGAAAAGAAAAATAAGGGAATTATGATGCTGGTGTAGGATTTTTTGTGAGATCTTCCCCCTTTTCTTTTTTTTTGCTTCTGATTTTCTGGTTTGGCGAAGAGGAGTGTTGGGGAGGAAGGGTAGGGTTTTGGAAAGGGAATGGATTGATGAATGAATGGATGGGTGTTAATTATGTTCTTGTTCCTGACAGATTCCGTGCGAAGCTGCTTTGGTGTTTCTGGTGTTGGGACGGGCGCCGATAAGGCTGAAGTGTTTGAAAACGCCGACGACGAAGAAAGACCGCGGGACTCCTTGGATATCGAGAGGATGGCATCATGGGCGGGAACACCGCATGTCAAGGGGTCGACGGAGAGGATGAAGATGATGTTGTTAACCTTCTCCCTGGTGGGGTTGCAGTAAGCATATGGTTTGTCCGTCTAGCACCGCATTGGACTGATAATTCTCTCGTTTTGCGCGGGTTATAGGTTTACTTGGGGTATTGAAATGACTTGTATGTACTTCCCATTGATTCCGGTCTTGGTGTTGTGGTTCAATTGCTGATTTGGGTGATGGTATAGATTGCACGCCCTACCTCCTCCAACTCGGCCTGACCAAATCGAAAACATCCCTCGTCTGGATCGCAGGGCCGCTCTCGGGGTTAATCATGCAGCCTATCATTGGTGTTATTGCGGATCGATCGACCTCGAAATACGGACGACGGAGACCGTTCATGGTATTGGGGTCGGTGGTTGTTGCTGGGTTCCTCCTACTGCTTGGGTGGACGAAGGAGATTGTAGGGCATTTCCTGCCGGAAGGAGAGTTGAGGAGGGAGTGCACGATTGCTGTTGCGGTGTTCTCGATTTATGCGGTCGATTTTGCGATTAATGCTGGTTAGTCACTTTTGGGTGGAGCGAAGGGATGGGAGTTTGGTGCTGACCCGAGAAGTACAGTCCTGTTGTCGAAGTTTGATCGTTGATACGTTGCCGATTCCTAAGCAGCAAACTGGAAGTGCTTGGGGTGAGAAATGATATATCTCCACTTATTGAGAACCACGACTAACATCGCTTAGGAAGCAGAATGGTTTCTATTGGTCACCTTGTTGGATACGCCGTTGGGACTATTGATTTAGTTGCCATTTTCGGTCCTCGTTTTGGAGACACACAATTCAAGAAATTGATCTTGGTAGCTGCTTTTGGGCTCATGGTCTCAGTCGGAGTAACCTCATGGGCTGTCACAGAACGAGTTTTGATCTCCAGCAGAGCCACTGAATCCAAAGATGGTGGACTCAAGATCATCAAGCAGATCATTAGCACGGCTACAAATCTTCCTCCGAGGATACAGGCAATTTGCAATGTCCAATTGTGGAGTGTAAGTCATCCGTTTCTATGTAAAGTTTGGTACTGACATATTCGCTAGTGGATCGGATGGTTCCCCTTTCTCGTCTATTCCACAACCTGGGTAGGAGAGCTCTATTTCCGCTACGACGCACCACACGACGTCAAACAATCCAAAGATGCCCTGGGTGACATTGGAAGAATAGGGAGTTTGGCTCTCGTAGTCCAATCCATCGTAACCTTCTTTGGGGCCATGCTCCTCCCCCTTTTCGTGCGATCTCCCGAAGAAAGCGGCTTCACAGCCCGTCCACCAGCCGCAATCGCAGGTCTGGTAACGAAAGTCAATGAACACAAACCTGATTTACTTACCGCTTGGATATGGGGACATTGTCTATTTAGTTTCGCAATGTTCATGGCTCCCTTCGCGCATTCCTTCCGCTTTGCAACTTTCCTCGTGGCGCTTTGTGGATTGCCTTGGGCACTAGCAACATGGGCACCAGCAACATTCATGGGAATAGAAGTCAACCGCCTCTCCTCCACCCCCGTCTACCGACGAGTCTCCCAATCACAATCCTTGGGCATCGAACTCACCCCCCAATCCCCTTCAACCCCTACCACACCCTCAACCGCTACTCTCCTCCGTCTCGAACACGGTCCTTCCTCCGCCAACGAAGCCGTCTCCTCGACCGGCGAGCTGTCCGGCCTCTACTTTGGCATCCTGAATATCTATACGACAATCCCACAGTTCATAGGCACGTTTATCTCCATGATTGTGTTTAGTATCCTGGAGCCTGGGAAGAGTCCTGAGTTAGCGGGTGGTGAGACGGCGGAGAGTGCGAAGGAGGGACTGAATGGGATTGCGGTTTGTCTTTTTATTGGGGCGTTGTGTACGGTTGGGGCGGCTTTTGCGACGAAGAGGTTGAAGGATTTGCAGGCTTGAAGAAAGAGAGATGTGGGAGGAAGTGTAAGAGTGGAGGTAGCTAGGGAGAGAAGGGCTGTAAGAAGTATGGGGAGATGTAGGGTTTTGTGGTATGCACTCGGTGGGGGGTCTTTTGTACCTTATATGGTTCTTGCGAGGCGTTTTTGGAATTGGGATCTTGTGGTCTTGCGTGTGGGGTTTGTTTTGCTTTGCTTGTATAGATAGACCGACTTGATATCCGGGGTTACAGACGGATTTTTAGAGAGATAAATAGATTGGATTGGAATGCTTTTGCATTACTTTGCTGGTTCTATTGAGTTTATTCCATTCGTTCTGTTCTGTTCTGTTTGGTGAGTTACTTTATATACAATAGTTCCCGGGAAATCAAAATCATCATCCTCCTATATTTTTTTTTCCGACTAGGTAGAGTGACTAGACTCTTGAGATGTGTGTGCACAGTGCTTGATTGGTATGTAATACTGATATTGGGTTATAGTGACATTGTTTGGGGTGAGGGGTGAGGGGGGGATGGATGGGAAGGAAGAGGATAGTAAGAGGGTATGAGGTGCTGGGTTGTAGGGGTTTGTTAATATATATATATATATGTGTGTGTGTGTGTGTGTGTTTTTTGGGTGGTTACGAGTACGAGTTAATTATTACTGTACTTTAGGGAGAAAGTAGGTTAGTATATTAGGAAGCGTGAAATGAGAATGAGAAGGTTGAAAAGTTTAGTAGATAGGTTATACGTGTAATAGTTAGACTGGTGGGTTTAGGAGAGAAGAGAGAGAGAAGAGAGAAGAGAAGAGAGAGAAGAGAGAAGAGAGAAGAGAGAAGAGAGAAGAGAGAAGAGAGAAGAGAGAAGAGAGAAGAGAGAAGAGGGAAGAGAGAAGAGGGAAGAGGGAAGAGAGAAGAGGAGGGAAGAGAGAAGAGGAGGGAAGAGAGAAGAGGAGGGAAGAGAGAAGAGGAGGAAAGGAAAAAGAAAAAGATTAGAGGGTATTACTAAATAAGTAGAAGTACCTACAGGTACTGAAACCCTTACTTTACCTAGGAATAGGTATCTTTTTCTAAGTATTATATTTTTTTTATTATAGGCTAGAGCGCTTAGTAGATGGTAAGTGGTAGGTAGGTTAGGTTAGGTTATATATAATAGAGTTTCTTATGTGTTTTTTGGTTTTTTTTGAAAGGGAAGGTATAGGGGAAGGTATAGAGAACCATGCTATCTAGCTTGGCATAGATGGAATATCTAAGCGAGGGTTTGACACTATTGGTTTGTTATATAAAGATTTACTAAGTATAAAGTGTATATGTCTGATTTACGTCCCACGCACCACCCCCCCACC